>JASVER010000077.1:987709-1125137 GCA_030449065.1 Oceanodroma leucorhoa
AGAGGAAATGGCCTCAAGTTGCGCCAGGGGAAGTTTAGATTGGATATTAGGAAAAATTTTTTCACTGAAAGGGTAGTCAGGCATTGGAACAGGCTGCCCAGAGAGGTGGTGGAGTCACCATCCCTGGAGGTATTCAAAAAACGTGTGGATGAGGTGCTTCAGGACATGGTTTAGTGGGCATGGGTACTGGGTTGATGGTTGGACTCGATGATCTTAGAGGTCTTTTCCAACCTTAATGATTCTATGATTCTATGATTCTATGTTAACATTAGGGTCGCTGAATTCAAGTTCAAAGTTGCAGTGTACTTCTTTTCCTGGGTATTTCCTGTTCATCCACCCTGGATCGAACAAAATATTTAATTGACAATTTGTCTGTCTCTGGTGGCAAGATGTATGCAAGCAAGGAACAAAATCAATACCAACAATAAATGTTTTAGAATCATTTAAAGTGTCCCAACTTCAATTTTAACTGAAAACCAGTTCAGGTCAGATTCTTTCTCAAATTGAACATGAATCTATACTATTATTCTGAAGATGCACTGAAATCCAGCTGAAGTATTTAAAAGACAGTTAAAGTGAACAGAGTAGTTCCTAAATGAAACTCATTCGAAGGGATATTAGACTGATTTCCTTCCTGGAAAAGGTGCTCTGAGTGTGTCGTCAAAGAAATTCAGCCAGAATTTTCCTATTAAGCTTTAGCAATGAAGAAATGATGTAACTCCATACAAACAGAACCAAAGAATTTTCCAGCAAAAAACCTCTGAATGCACACTAACATTACACTCATTTACACCCTTAGTGAGAAAAACAGTAAGATATTTCGATTATTTTTTAGGCAGGCCCAAATATGATGGCATAAGAAACACTGATTATTACAAGACATTTGTCAGGCAATTCTGCTCTCATTGTTTTGAAATATCAAGCTCTAATAAAGCGCAGCTTGTGGAGTCGCAGATTTTTAAAGTAGTAGTTAATACTGAAGCCTAAAATCCTACATCTACAAAACTGTAAATGCTACTGTCTACAAGTTATTAATCTATGTCAGAAATTACCTGAAGTTTCTCAAACTCCTCTTGCTAGTTGGTAGTCTTGCAAGGGAAGTGAAAATTTCTTCTAGTATTAATTGTCTATGTTTTTCATACCTGGAGAACACCTATTTAACAGTTACAGGATTGTTAGAAAATTATTATTGTTACATAAAATATTGCTTGTTAAATATATTGTTAAAAATTATATATAGAAACATACACTTTACATGACACTTAAATTACAATTAATGCATACCTTGTTTTTAATGCATTAATTTGTTTTTTCAAAGCAAGCATTTCTTCATAAAATACATAAAAACTTTTTCAAACACAGATTTTTAAAAATCTTCAAATAACATAAATGTGTAATAGCTCTTAAAAATATCTTATGTTTTAAAAATTTCTGTCAATGGTAGAATACACTGTATAGGGAAGTCAAATGGTGTAACACTAAGCTTTCAGACTCCAGTACAGAGCAAAACTCTGTGGTAACACAAATTATGTGAACACATGTACGGTTATAGAGCACATTTGAGAAACCAGTTTTACTTCATACTCTAGGCTTTAATGTCTGCCTGACATGACATATTCTTTCAATTTCCAGGGTCAGGATTGTAGAGTTTGCCTCTCCTTTTGTTTAGGCAGAATACTGGAGTATGCCATCCTTACAAAGATGGAAAACTCCCTCCCACTTGAACAAGCACATCTGTGTTGTGCTGCATTTTTCCTAAAATAGTATTTTATCTGCCCTGTGGATTTTTCACATAGCCACCTCTTCTGAGGAAAAGAATTTATTCTATTACATAGAAGTATCCTACTAGTTCTACACCTTATTCCATTGCATAAATTAAAATCTTAACATAGGAAATAAGGAAAACCACATTGCTAAAATTTCTGAAGACAGGAAAGGGCAGGTAAGAGGAAGGCGTTTGTGTTTACACTTTAAACGACATAGCCAAAATTAAGAAGTTCCTTCTTTAAGTAGGATATTTCTTTCTATAGAGTACTCTGCAAATAGAGACAGCTCAGGTAGATTTAATGCCGTTCCTAGATTATGATATCGAACTGTAAAACATGCAAGAATAAAATTAGTTCTGAACTCCGATTCTCTAACAGAGAGAAATACAGCCTATGTAAGTACCCTAATAACTCCCAGAAGTACAGGAACATGAAACCACAAATTAAAAAGTACTTACTGCAGTCACTAATTTAATGGCAAATAACTGTAGTTCACTGACACTTTCTACAAAGAAAGGTGTTATTCCCATAGACGATACCTATCAATGGAAAGAAATTATTGTAAGTATATTTGACTAACAAACTGTTATTTATGTAGTTTCACAAGTAGGTTATTCATTCAGCAGGTAACGTATTCAACGTATTATTTGCAAATCATCTTGAAGTAATACAAGTTATTAAAGGATATTAGAGAACAAATCCTATAAGGAGCGGCTGAGGGAACTGAGGCTGTTTAGCCTGGAGGAGACTACGGGGAGACCTTATCGCTCTCTACAACTACCTGAAAGGAGGCTGTAGMGAGGCGGGTGTTGGTCTCTTCTCCCAAGTAACAAGTGATAGGACGAGAGCAAACGGCCTCAAGGTGCGCCAGGGGAGGTTTAGATAGGATATTAGGAAAAATTTCTTCACCGAAAGAGTTGTCAAGCATTCGAACAGGCTGCCCAGGGAAGTGGTGGAGTCACCATCCCTGGAGGTATTTAAAAGGCGTGTAGGCGCTGAGGGACATGGTTAGTGGTGGAGTTGGCAGTGTTAGATTTGCCGTTGGACTGGATGATCTTAAAGGTCTTTTCCAACCTAAATGATTCTGTGACTCTATATTTGAATACTATCAGGTTAAACTTTTCTTAAGTGTACAAGAAAAGCTATTAAAGATTTGAACATTAAATGCTCTTCTCCTGCAGATTACCTACTACATGACAAACTAGTCACTCTGATGTTAATAATTGAAGTTTGTACTGATTTCATACTTCATGTCACTGAGACAATCATACTTTACATTCTCTGCGGGAAAAGAAAAACAAACAGTCTCAGACAGAAATTCTTCTGATAAAACTTACCTGAAGAATAGTCGTATCAGTAAGAAGCTGTATCTCTAGCAACTCTGACAAGCTGTTGACAATGTCACAAACTTTGTTATACAACATCACTATAACTCTTTGCTTGTGGGTGGAACACTTGGCACGTTTTGCTTTTGAACTTAAAACACCACCTAGAAAATAAAAAATATCATTATTAATTTTTTTCAATGTTTCACATCAAATATTAAAAAGATGATCTCATCAAAAAGTGTTCCCAAAATAACTGCATGACTACAGCTTTGTAAAAACAACTGCTTACAGAAGAAAACTATTTAGTAGCATCAGCTGGAAAGCAAGAATTTCACATGATATTTATTTTTCATAATTGCTCTAAATTCTGGATTCAAGACTTTTAAAAAGGTTCTTGAAGTTGGACACCCACATCTAAAGGTACTCATGTGACAACAAAATGCTAAATGCTAAATAGTTTTCACTGAAATAAATCATTATATACACAGAGATTATGACTATAAAAGGACTTATTCCTATATATAACTGTACACAGAAGCTGAACTTGACAAACTTCTAAATACATTAAATAGTTTGTTTACATTGACATTATTGCAGTAAACCAAGATGTTGTATGACTAAGTTATTCAGAGAACGCATTTCATTCATTGTTTTTTTACTCTACACCTCATCACCCTCAAACTAACGCAAAGCATTAATTCAGGATGCTGTATGTGATATGGAAGAACTATCAGTATCAGAGTTGCATATAAAAATCTTATTCCAGAAAGTCATATCACTTGCATCATCATACAGTAGATTATGTTTGGATGTTATTTAATGTGGAAAGATCTTTTAAAATTTCTTAGCACACTAACCACCATGAGGATCCACTCTATACACAGGATCATACTGCGGATAGAGAGTGTTCTGCAAATGAAATTTTGTGTATTGAATAACTCTTTCTATTACGTCTTCAATATATACAGCTTTAGGCATATTTGGTGATGTCATAATATTGATAGCAGTAAGACAAGCATCGGCAGATTTTGTCACTCTTTCCATAATAAGATCTCTCCACAATCTCTCCTCATCTTCAGTGTCATTGTTCTGTAACAGAGAAGAAAAACAGGATAGTGTGAACAAGAAGTCAAATTTTTATCCTTACCAAGTGAAGATAATAACATTACCTTAATATACTTACATACAAGCACGTATAAAACACTATTTCCTTTTTGATACAAAAATAGTTTGTTTTAGAAATCAACTAATGTTTGTTTTACTAGCAACATGTTTGTAATATGTCTTCCTAAGTTACAAGTCTCCAAAGTCTCACTGTATTCTTCTGCTAGAACACAAAGAAGCTTTCTGTGTATCATTGGGAAGCACTATGAGGGAAGACTGTCCCATACTCTACCTAAGACCTTAAGCAACATCTAAACTCATTCATCTAGTGTTTTCTTCAGTGGCCTATGCACAACAGTTCCTGCTTTTATCAGTTTAATTTTTGCCACTAGAGGGAATTCTTACACAAAAAGACTGTTACAAGTCACATGAAACTCATAAGTACACGACTTTCTCTGCTTCATAGACCAGCTCATCTATTATGAATGGATTTAAAACATATCTTATCAAATATGTCCATTCAGATTTAGCATAGGGTACAGTATCTCTGTATTTCTGTGTTTGCACAAGTTACAAAAACAAACATACATGAGGTTAATTATGACCACCAGCACTACTTAAATACTGTAATAACATTATTTATAGCAAAACTTAGTAGAATTTTTCATAGCTTCTCTAGTACAGATATAGTCTACAGAGAAAAAGAATCTTTCCTGCCTATATGACATCATAGTTCAACACTGCTTTCCATGTAAAAATAAGGGGTTGGTGAAACCATATCAGCTTTTTCACTTTCAGGTAAGAGAATCTAAAACAATATCACAATGCATTATATATATCATACATATAGATCTGTAAAATCATCAGAAATCTGCAAATCAGGAGATCCCTGTAAATTTCTTGCATAGAATGGCTTTAAGTCATTTGTTCCTTACACAAATGAGGTTTAAAAAAAACCAAAAAAACAAAAAAACAAGTAGTTTTAAATATTGTCTATTCTTTTTTTGCTCATTATCTTGGAAATAAAAAGAATATGCAAGTGCACTCTGCCTCTGAAAAACATCCTGACATGAAGGTAGGATATCTTCACTGCACTGTAAAAGAAGTAAGCTTACTCCTTAGCAGAGGCTTTCTTTGCCGTAATGATTTATAGAATAATAGAATCATTAAGGTTGGAAAAGACCTCTAAGACCATCAAGTCCAACCATGAATCATGTTCAATAGGTTTTCAAGAAAAATCTAAAACTTGTATGGCGAAAGATTGCTTCTTTTTTTAATCAAAGCTTTGTCTCTGAATTACAATCATTGGACAATTTCATTAACTGCTTAATAATCTTGAGTTTTACTACAAAAAGATAAAAGAAAAGTATCATTTTAAAAGCATTAGCATAAAGACTTAATCACAGTGAAGTAGAGCAGGTAAACCAACACCTTCTTTTCGCTTATTTTTCATATTGCTGAAATCATTCGGAACCGTATACTGAAACTTTGAAAACCCTATAACTAATATACATAACCCTAACTATCTAGATGAAAGTATTTAGGTACAAATAATGTGTCTCTGGTTTTCATTTGCAAGTTCAATTTCTTCCTTTCCAATATAATGAATTACTCTCAAATTCTGTAGATCAAGGGTTTTTTTCCCCATAAAACTCAGTAACTCTATTCTTGCTAGAAAATTGTTTTGACTAGAAAGTGTAGAAATAAAGAAATATATGAAATGTGAGATATCACGTATCAACCTCATAAAAATTCCAAATCCCCACGTAGTTTTAGGTATATCAGGAAAAGAAAACCTAAAATCTTAAACTTCCTGTTAATTTCGTTCACATTGACAACTTTAACTTTGCAGCTTAAGAACAGACCTAAACAAAGCACTTCCTCCTTTCTTAATGCTCAGAAGAAGAATATGCTCTATGTGAAAGCTGTAGTACTTCTTTCATTGCGTAAGGGATGTTTTATGGACACATAGCAAAGAATGTCCAATGGTGTAAATTACACCAGTTACCATGAATATTTCAGGATGAAACTATAGTATTTAAAATGGAAACAAAAGAAAACTCTTTTGCTCCCAATACACCTGTTAGTTATCAGTACTACAGTAAAACATGTTTAGTACTGAAAAAATATAATCAATTGAATTTTACTGCCAAATTTTAAGATTTGGCAATCTCAGTCACATACATATTATATCAGAAATTCCTTTCACACACATACACAGTATTTGAAACTATCACTAAACAGGACTCAAATAAAGAAAACTCTATTCTACACAATGTTGTGAAATTATGTAATTTGAAACTCACATGGTTAAGTAACGTAGAAAGCTTTGATCCATCTTGAATATTCTTCTCCAAAATATTCAGTACTTTTACTGTTTTATCTGTTGAGAGCTAAAGGAAGAAAAGAAACATCAAACTGCAGGAACATAAAGGCTTCCAAATTGCTGAAAAGAATGTCCATGGATGAAGGATAGAACTTGTTATATAATCTGAAACACTTAAATTGTAAGCAATTTGAGATAAGGATCGGATCTTGACTTCTGTGGTTTCTGACACAGCACGATTGAGAATGCTGATAATGTAAATAAATTGGGTAAAATATATTCTAAGATTGCAATCAAACTGCATTTTCAACCAGCAAAATCCATAAAGACTTAAAATTGCATATCTGTCATTAATGTTGTATAGTTGTACACTTTTACTTCTAGGAACAAAAATTTACCAAATCCAAGTATCAGTCACAAATTCTAACTGACCATATAGAGCTTTATTAGGAGAAAATCCAAATTCCATGAACAAGCAGAAATAAAATTACCTGATACTTGAGTGCTAATAAAAAGGAAATGTATTCTTACTATTAGTGTTAACTTTGAAGAACTAGCATGTTGAAAAAAGTAACTCAAACTTACATACTGATCTTCTACAGAATTATGGTTAAATAATTTGTAGAATATGCTAAACCTGAGGAGAGCCAGTTTCACTCATCCGGATACTATTGACACTCACCTTTAGAAGCAACAACATTCTGATTTTATGTATACATGTATGTATGTATGTATGTATCTATGTGTGAAGAATAGGGAACAGACGTTAAGGGTGAGAACTATCAGGAAAGAGAAACACTCAGGCTGACAACACGCTACGAAGGAAGGCAGGGAGATTGAAGAGAAGTCCAGGAAGAATATCTAAATTTTGGATTAAAGAAAACCCTTCAGAGTGACTTTTATAATAAATGGCTTCACAGACACTTCATAAACATAGTAAATGGTCATGAGCAGGCAGAGTAAGAGTTTAACATAAGACTGCCCAAAGCCAAGAGTTCCAGAAAGATAAGCAAAGAACATTGTTTCCAGAGGTGTGATACCAACAGTTTGCACCAACAAGAAGTTCCCTTGAACCGAAGTCGGGAAGAGTATGGCAAAGAAACCACAATATGCAGTCTACAGAAAATGAATTTTATCATCACCTGGGGTGTTAAATCTTCTAAGTTTTAAAGGCATTTTTAGAGAAACAGAGGAAGCAGGCAATTCAGTGTGATGCTGGCTGGACATCATACATTTACATTGCACTGATGGCATATATCAGAAAGGGTGGATTTGTTTACTTTGCCAGCAGGTTCTGATTTACTGTGGTTGCTCAATACCAGCTGTAAGGAGCAAAGCCTATAGGTTGATGTGCTTTTTTGAAAGTAGATTAATTATTTTAGATTTTACTGCTCAGGCATGGGTATTACATATTGGTATATAGTCAGCACTGACACAGAGAAAGACCATTCAACAAAAACGTCTCAGCTTCAGAAGCAGTAACAGTTAAAATGTGGTAACCTTTTAAGCATCTCAGCTAAGTCAGCAGAAGCACAACTGTTCACACTATGTCACATGCACACCTGAAGAGGGTGGAATGTTATTACAGGGGACGTAACTTTTTGTATGTTTATCAAAATTACATGTTCAAAAATAGTTAAAGACTACGAAGAAGTACCTTGTCCATAATGCCCATTGCCTTGATCTTTGCAGATTCACTACCCAACTCACTAAGCTGATGTTTTCCCAGTAGCAATTCCTGTGGAATCTCATCATCATCGCCTTTAAAAAAAAAAATTAACAATCATATTTCTAATTAGACTTCAAGGAAATCAGTATTTTACAGCCAATATGAAAAAGTCAACTGAAGAAAAAGAACTGATTTTCCAAATAGCTAGCATCTAATAGTTCCAAAGAGTTAGCATCTAATAGTTCCAACTAATGAAGACTGATGATGACAATTTTTGGTTGTGTTAAAACAATGACTACTTGTTAAATATGACTGGTTCTGAAATACCATTTAACAGCCTAACATGAAGCATCCATTTCTGAAAGTCATAAACTAAAAATTTTTGATATAGCAAACTCCTTTTTTGCGGCTCTTGTGCCATCACCCTCATTTCAGTAAAACAAATCTTAGATGATTGTACTCCTAATTCTAAAATTCAAACCTGGGAAAGAGCAATAGATGAAAAACACATATAAAATTAAGTACTTTGGGATACACCGTGTCTTAAACTTATTTACCCTTACGAAAAATCCATGATGTTACCAGACACACAAACCACCAATGACTTCACTGTTAAGTTTAAGGTTGTATACACTATTGCTTTAAAATCTGTAGTGATTTGTTTACTGTGCTCCTCCCCTTGTTCTAATCCTGTCACAAAGATGGTAGGAAAAAAATTAATGAATACTCTATCATTTATTTCAATAGAAAGTCACCTTGGTTAATCCGAACTACCTCCTCAGACACTTACGCTAAGCTGGCTGCTTTTCCAGTGAAATAGATAACGAGCATACGGTGATTCAGTGCCTCAGCCGTAAATGCATACGGACTCTTGAATTGAATAATCAAGCTCTGTTGGGTCAAAGGCCACAACAGATGCAAAATTATGTGCCTCAGGCGTTACTAGCAAGAGAACCATCTTACATTAGTGTTGTTTACAAAGATATGTTTGACAGAAGATAACACACTAATGACATCCCAAAGAGGTATCCTTTCCACTCCAGGGGACTGCTATTTGTCTCATTATGATTTATGTCCCTTTTGGATTCTGCAGGAAAGAGGATCTTCTTCCTGCAGCAGCAAGTGAAATTGGAAAAGTAAAGGCCACCACTCAAGGTAGGAGCCATATAAATGCAGTGTGCCCTAGCATGTATCACAAGCAATTAAATCACCAAGAAGGAAGTTTGAAAATACTGAGATACAAAGGTTTTGGTATTTCTTGTGTTTCTAATTGGGGAAAGGATTTTGAAAATTTCTGACATATTACCAAAAGCTGTAAAATCCATGTCTTCCAAATTTTCCAAGATATTCTCTATTGAAGCAGTAAACCTTTTGAAAGTTGAAGAATCCATCATTTCTGGTGAAAAAAGAAATTTATAAATGATTATTTTATATACAAAACAGAAAACAAACTGTAGAAAATAAATTTTCTAAAATTACCTTCAGGTGTTAGCTTAGGTTCATAAGCTTTCCTCTTCTTTTGTTTTTCTTTTTTCTTCATTTTTCTAGCCACTAATTAAGAGAATAAAGAGTGAAACAAATCCTTTCTCAAAAATGAAATGAAGGATTATTTACATTTCTTACACTCGTATTCAATACTGCATTTAAAGACGTTTATTTCAAAATGTTTAATGTATCCGTTAAAAATGCACTAGTATTATCGAATAAAATTAAATTTTAAAAATTATCAGTTACCCTCACTGAGGCTAGGAGGAGGAGAATAATCATCCATATCGGAGTCATCGGGACTGCGATTACGGTAACGGCCACTACCAGAAGTCCTCCTTCCTTCATGATAATGACCACTTCTCCTATGATCAGCAGAACTTCTTCTGTCATGTTCTTCATACTCCCAAGCTTCATCTCTATCCTTTTTATGTCTTTTACGAGAGGCTAGAAATGAAATGCATTTTCATTGTAAGTACAAAAATTCTACTTTTAATAGCTCAAAATTATACATCTTTAAACATTTAAAAGACATGTAGATGTGGCACTTAGGGACATGGTTTAGTGGTGGACTTGGCAGTGTTAGGTTTATGATTGGACTTGATGAAAGGTCTTTTCCAACCTAAATGATTCTATGATTTGCAAGTTAAACGCTGTTTATAGCTGTTCTGTAAAACAAGTGAACATTCTAAAACTATTATATAAAATTCTGTTATGGCATTATTCTAATGATTTCTTTTGAATTACACAAAAACTATGCCTGAAACTGGCAAAGACACCAGCAAACACTTAAAAATACAAATTTACAGGGAATTTGTCCTTTTAAGCAAAGTAAGGAAAGTGGAACAAATCAAAGTAAGTTTCACCCTTTCATAAGAGAACACTGAGATAATTTCTTCAGTTATCTAAATTGTGACTATTACTGGGTGTCCATATTCCAATTCAGTGATTGCTTTGCCCATCTAACACAGCAAGTTCCAATGAGACTTGGCAATCTAGTTGCTCAAAGATATTCTGTTTTGCCAAGACAACTAAAATTTTGTCTTGATATAAACTGCAGGAAATTCAGTGTAAAGGATAAAGCTGGAGTCACAATTCTGGGCCAGACAGCAACTCAGTATAACAGAAGGTTATTATAACCAGTTTTCAGTCAGGACCAAAAAGCCCAGAAGAAGTGAATGCTGAAGAAACTGGAATAAATTTTCTATGCAGAAACAGAGATTTGGTGGAAATAAAGTGGGGGAGTGGAATGGAGAGTTCTCTGTTATTTTCAAATCAAGTCTTGAGTGTCTTGAAGGGGAGAGGGTGCTAAGATGTAGTAGCAAAAGGATATGGAGGAGGAGGTAGCTTCATCCATGAAATCAGCCAACTCTCCATCATCTAATGTAACAGGATAACTGGGCTAGCAAAGAGATGTCTAACACAGATTATGCTGCGAAGATCAAAACAGCTCCAAAACATCACATTGTAGACTAGCAGAGTTTATGCTTGTGAACCTGCATATAACAGCCCTGACATTAGTGTGCCTCTACCAAAGTCTCCTGAAGTTTAGAGAGGTATGACTGTATATGGGGCTGTTTCTACGTAAAATGGCTCCAAGCATTTATACAGAACTGGAACTGAACAGACAAGTTCTTCCCACAACCCCAGTTTATTGAGAAGTATAGGAAACATACCAGGATACAGTCACACCTGGTATACGTACCAGGATATAGTCAATAGTCAGCCCAGGCTCAGAATTAATAAGAAAAACATTAAACCTGAGGCAATACTAATGCTCTGCACTGCACCCTAGAGGGCTCCCACTTCTGAAAATGTAGGACAAAACTTCTGCACAGAGGTGGTCCAAGTCTTTAAGGTAATAACTCAGCTCAGGCTTTGAGCTGTACTGCTTCTGGATCAGACTTGCTTCTGGAGGCAGTACAATCATGTTCATGATGCCAGAGCTACTAACACTGTCTAAAATTGTTGAGAGTTAACTGCAGTTGAAGAAATGGAGGGCTATCTCGGATACCTGGAGTGCGTATATTGGAGAAGAAAGTAAGTGTTTTATGGAAAAAGACTTTACACATCTTAACTGATTCTTTTTCCCCCATGAGACAGTATTTTGTGGAGGCAGACGACATCTGTCTCCACAGTTTACAAATCATCAGTATCAATTTAAGCTCTGTAGGATGAATTCTGACCCCAGCTACATCTCCATGAGAAAAGTAACTTCCAATATTGCTTTCCAGCAGAATTTTAAATTGACCAGTTTATCAGTGCTGCACGACAAAACAGAATGTGTTACAGTTGTGCTGGCTCTGCAAGGCAAATAAGATGAACATGGGAACAGCTATTCACAATCACTGGTCTACAAAATTTATCTTGAAATAGCTAAAATTGACTAAAAATTTAAGCATCACTAACATTTCAAGAGTTATTATTGATTTTATACATAAATAAAGACTATTTGGAATATAAATACCCAATTTCCTTCTGAATTCTGCCAGACATTTATGCAATAACAGATTTAGCACTTATTGTATGAGAACGATTTCATCAATTTTTAATTTCTCACCATTTAATTTAATGGAATGTCCCTTCTTCATTAGATACTCAAAGAAATTTCTCTTCTGTAACAATCACTATTTCATATTTTTTAAAGTTCAATTTCAGACAACCAAAAGAATTCTGGAATACATATTTGTAACAATACAAATCTATTCAGTGTACTTGTCACAAATTTTTCATTCTCTTGATCATTTTATCTCATTTTAATTCAATTCAGTTCTACAGTAACCTTTGAGAAATACTGTAATTTATTTTTAAACCAGATGTCCTCACTGAACTGCTTAGAATGATGGCCAGATCTCTTGAGTGGACATAATGAACGTAGAATCCCTTAAATAATTACTGTGAAAGTTTTCCTTAATTTGCTTTACTTGTATTTAAGAATTTCAACAGCCACTGTGGCTGTAGATTAAGGTACCTGAAATTCTTGACAATTCTCTCCATTCCCAACCAACTTAAATAATTTTGATTTACTTATTTATTTTTTTAATTCACTGTTCCTGATTATTAACATCATAAACAGGTGATATGATACGGTAAACAGAGAATATAGAATCCTGAATGAAGCAAATCATCATTAATCCTTTGCCATAATCAAGACTGATTACAAATTACCTCAAGACCTCATACTCACCCTCAAAGCAGCATTATTAAGTTATATTTAAAAGGAAAAACAAACAAACAAAAGGACATTCTTTTCCGCTTCTTTGATAAAGATCAGAGGTATTCCTATTACAATTTTTACATGTATGTGTGCGTAAGCACTGCATAACTGTTGAATGAGAACTTGAAACATATTAAAAAGCAGAACAAACAAATTTTTCTCTTTTGGACCCTAAGAAAGACTAAAAAGCAAAACATTGTGTTTTACAGGAGTTTAGTAAGATGTTCATATAAACAAAGGTGGAAAGAGTCTAAACTTGGGAAAAAATCATTATAAGCAAGATGTCTTCTCAGGTTAACAGCAATAGGCAGTTCTCCTGTAGCCCTGCATGGGTAACATAGCTAAGACATTAACTCGGACTGAACTGATTCACTCCGTTTTAACAGAGTTTACTTTCAGTGTTGGCTAACTGAACTACCATAGAGACAAACTAACCATACTCTTATTAGCAAGTAGGAAATCACTTCCTAACTTAGAGGCATATAACAATTTTCTGACACTTAGGAACTTTATCCGATTGCACAGCAAAATTCTAACTACAAGCTTCCTCTCCTCCTTTGAAAACAGTTAATTCAAGAATACTATAATCAGCAAACGGTATTTTGAGAGCCCATCAAAAGCAACTCCATTGCATTTTCAAGCAATATGCCAGAGAAATAATAGAAGAAATATTTTAAGAAACTTCTGGGCAGTAAGATTCTTAATTCATCATGTCAGAAAAATTCAAGGGGGGATCCTTCACTTTTCTTATCAATAAAACTAAGAATAATTTAAAACTTATTTACTGAAATTTTTCTTTGCATACCTTTGTAAGTTTTCTGTGCTGCTTTAGAGGATATTTTCCTTAATCTGACTGGCTAAAAATGTTTCATAGTACAACTGAAAAAAAAAATCTAGGCAGTGGGTTCCCATAAGGTAACTAGGAACAGAAATTTAACAACTAGCTGCTTTTCATCCTGAGTTACAAATTGAAATCAAGTAATTTTTCTCTTTTAAAAGAAAAAAGGGTTCTTGGCCAAGTAGTTGTCAGGACAGCAAATTTGTTTCCATAAGTTTTACAGTAGCCAACTTTAAAAAAAGCATATCTTTTTGTAAAAGCAAAATATTAGCCTTCTTTAGCAGTAGGAACAGAACAATGTACTACTTACATTCAAAAGCTTCTTCACTGTCATTATCTTCATCAGAACTGATTTCAGCATATTTTGGTTTCTCATTAACTGTGCTACGTTTGCGCTTGTTCATTTTCACACGTTCACAAAGTGGCATGGTGGATTCAATTTCTGCCAGGAGCTCAGGAGGCAACTCCTTTAACACTGACTGATCTATGCTGCCTATTAATGAAGAGTAAGAAGAGCAAATGTGAACCTGAAGATAAAAATAAGGGCCCAAAACTACAGTCCTTTCTCAGGAATCACTTACAGTATATCCGCTAATAATACCACAGTTAGATATACCTGGAGATATTTGACAGCGCTTTTTAAAGTTGCATTTATTGTTCACACTACAATTAGAAATTAACATAATAAGTTGCATACACATCTCCTTCAATAAAATATTTTGTCAGGCATATAAATATAAACAAATTCAAATCAGTGAATTTCCTTTGTAAAAAGATGTCCCTGCTCTACTTCCACAAAACTTAGTCTTATTTCAGTTCATCCTCTGAATTCAACAGGTTTTTGGTTTTCTAACAGCGTAGGTAAATTAAGGATTCTTTGTGCCTCATTAACGGTTCTGTTTATTCTCATCCAYATTATTTAGTGTACACAAGACAGTAATCTTCCCTTTTCTAGTAGGTAGAGACAATCTGTAGCAGAACTTCTGGGGTCTTATCCCTAAATACAGGCCAAATGATTGACAACTCAACCTCTGTCTCAGATTTTTTCTTACCTCCTACTAGCAGTTTTATAATGCAACCCAAATTTTTCCTGGATCTTGTTATAAAGCAAAGTTGAAAGATTTTTATTTAATATAGACAAACAGAAAGCTGGACCGCATCAGGTTTCTCTTCCACAGAGGTAAACAGGTAGACAACATCACACCATTCTTATCACATTTTGAAACTATGATTAGACCCATATGCAGTCAGAATGAAGAAGCTTTGCAGTCAAAATTTTTACAACTGACACAAGGAAACCAAATTAATTCAAAAGTATTTCTTGGGGTTTTGTTTATTTGATGTCTTATCTTTATTTATCAAAGAACCTACTGCACAGATTTGAAGATTATCAGACTAAACTGTTAAGCTTTTTCCAACAACAGAACAAACATCGCTGTCATAAGCGCCCCTCTCTCCTTCCCAAGACATACTGTATTATTTAGAGAGCAAATCACCTGCCAATTGCTATAAACACACACACAATCCTCCAAAATATCATCTTCTGGATGATAATTCACTTTTTAATTGCATTCACTATATCACTAACAATTTTCTAAAATTTATTTCCATTTTTACACTAATATCCTATCTTCTAGTCTCTTTTTTTTTTTCTTTGTCTCTTTAAACATGTCTAACTGGAATTAGAAGAGCCTTAATATGAGAAAATAGTTTTGTCCAAACTTTTTGGACAGTTTTCCAAAAAGTCTTATGTATTTCTGGTTTCACATATATCTACACCCACAAAAATTGTCTCCAAGCAATGAAACTAATGATCAGAAAATTATTTTTCTATCATTCTCAAGTATCTTCAGCAAGGCACCTCATTTACGTGCATTTTTGAAAAAGATTTAACTTAAAGTATTGGGGTTTTCAAACTGAGGTAGGGAAATGCCTATAAAGCAAAACTAATAGCCAAAGTTGTCCCTGCTTCCCCCATGCTGTTGTCACTCTTACTTATTTGTGTTAAGTTGCCATCTTTAGATAATCACCAATTGCCAAAGTTACCTAAATTCTCAATATTGCTTTCAAAAATGCTAGAAAACATTTCATAGTGTGGTTGGCCATGTTGCTGTGACATGATTATTCTTTGCAGGCTGGGCACTTGACTGAAGGTAGGCAGAATGGTGCACCTGGATGGTGGTATCCCCACACCAATACTTCATGTCTTTTTGGACGCCTATACAGTGCCTGAAGAGATTTAGCTTACATCCAGCCCCAGACTACAGGAAAATTCACATACACAAGTTTTAAGACAATTTCCACGCGGGAAATGACTTGAGGGCCTCAGATCCTGGTTCTCTAACACATATTCTCAATTTTATGCACTGAAGTAATTTCATTGAAATCAGCAGGACTACTGACATAGCATAAAGCCTACAGTAAATCTGGCCAAACAAAGACATTGCAAAAGCCAGCTACAAGTAAAGGAACAAAAGTTGCATTAAATCCCCAAACAACAAACAAAAATCACAGGCTACTACTTTCCCACCTCCTAGGAATATCTATTTTTGCCTTCCTTATTAATTTTGTTTCCAGGATAGAACACTACTCAATCTTGAAAAATAAATCAACTATCACAGTATTAATTAGACATCAATGAAAAAATAAAAATGCAACTACTTTAAATGTTTGGAAAAATAACTTTATTTCCTCCTCAAAAGTTCCAAGTTTTCTATGTTCTCCAGTGCTAAATTCAACTAATGCTTGAATTGCACTCTTTCCTATTACAGATATTTCAGACGACAGTATAAGCTTACCCTTTTTTCTTTTATTAGGGAATATGTAAAGCTTGCTTTATTCAGGTAGGGAACAGCAGAAAAGAGAACAAATAGAATTACTGTAAAGTTCTCTATAAGCTGTCTTTAAAGTTTTTGTTTCTGTCACAATGTTCCCTGGAGCAAGCCTGCCGCATGCCCAGTTTCCTTAACTGCTGAGGATTGTAAATAACCAAATCTAAGAGTTCTACTCATGTAGTACAAAGCAGTTAAGCATGACTGCACATGTGTCTAGAAGTCTGATATACATGGAAAAGGACTCCCCACTCTTTCTGAAGAAATCCAGGGATATTACATATTGTGGGACTCAGTCAAGAGTGTGTTAATATTTATTTTACTCTATTACTTATGTTATGTTGAATCAGGGCAACCCAATCTTCACTAGAAACATCTTACTAAATTCCTTCTTTTATACCTCTGTATTTTACAACGAAGGTATTGTTTATTTGTTCAGGGTAGTAAAGAAATACTGAAAGAGAATCAAGTTCACCATAAGAATCCAGTCACATGCCAACATCGGTTATAAAACTCATGCTCATGCCTCTTAAGTTTATGGGATACTTTTCAAAAACAATTAAAAGAATATACAACACAAACGCCTTTGAAAGTATCTACAAAAACATGTGTGATCACCTTCAGTTTTTCAATTTCTTTGATAAGTCTGCTAAGACCTGGTACCTACTTTTTSTGTTTCCACTTTAATCAGTTACATCCGCCTCTAGTTTGCATAGCTTTTTAAACAGCTAAGGAGAAAGTAACTTTACCAAAAAGTTACTCCACAAGTTTGTAAGAATGCCCCAATAAATTAGCTTTCTCAAGAACTGTCCTCATCAACAGAATAACTGCAGTTTTTGCAATGTGTGTGATCAGCGTACACAATATGCCTGAAATAGGCTATAGGCAACCGTGTTCTTCAGACATCACTTACACATATTCTCAAAGCTGCCGCAACTCTCAAAACAAACAAAAAAAAAAAAAAGAAGGAAATTACCATCATAAGAAAATCTCTATCTCACTGTAAAGAACAGCACACTAACAAACTCCACATTAATTAAACTGAAGGGCAAGTCACACAATAGCTATAAGAACAATTCATTGCAAAGAACTGCACACATGAACAGCCACTTCTTCAGTGCTTCTGCAAATGTACGCAATACTGTCCATGACTTACTTACTAGTTGCTTGCTGGAGGAAGAACAAGTTCTTGTTTTTTGTTTGATTGCCATTATCAAAAGGTTTCTTAGAGTAGGTATTCAAGAATCTTCAGCTGTTACTGAATATCCACTGACCATCAAGATAAGTACTTGTTTTCTCACCAAGCAATTCTTGACAAAATATAATACAGTTAAAGATCAGCCAGAGAATCTTAGCTAAAAATGAATTAGTGTATAAGCCTCCTCCCATATTCTATTTTAATCTGGGAAGCTTTTCAAAGGGTTTTGCCACATATAGTAGAAATATATCTACAAATATGTAGTGGATGTAGTATTTCCCTTCTTCACGTATGGCTTAAAAAAAGAATGGAAAGGCACAGATCTGATTCAAAGTTCAGCATCGCTTTGTTTATAACTTGATGGGTAGTTTCAAGTTTGTAGAACAGCCTTTAACTTTAGCTAATATTTATGCATCTCTTATCTTTAGAAGGATCCAAAATTACTTTGCCTTGAATTTGCAAGTCAAATAGATCTCCTTGATCCAGGCAGATGAATGCCAGCAAGAAAGGTTGAACATTAAAAAAAAAAGGTAACATCATTATGGACTTTTACTGGATCCATTCAATATGGACAGCACAATTATTTTTTGACACAACAATCAGTGTGTTCATATTGGTTTCACCTGGCTTGATATAACAACTTCAAAGAAGCAGCTATGGAAAAGGGGATGATGCTTACTGACACTTAGGTCAGCTTTCCAGGATCAGAGCGGCCGTTGCTGCCATAAAATCGTTAATAAACTCTGTTATCTTCCCAGTAATGATTTATCTTTGCTTTCCAAACTATGGAAAACAGATGTATAGTTTAAATTTTGGTGCCATTTCCTAAGAATTAACAAGCCATCAAGATTCAAATACATTTAGAAATCTAAACTCCGAATTGTTATTTCCATAACTGTAAGAGATAGTCGATACAGTGGAAACAATCCATATCAGTTTGCTCATATGGTTACTTTTAAAATACTTGTGACATCAAAATGGCCTGTTTGCACATACATCTATTGTGCAAATGAACAAGTGCTTGAAGAAAATCTGCCCCTGAAGTTAGTTTCAAAACTGAGGTTTATGTTAATGAAGTCTTTTGCATAAATTAGCCTCCCATAAATACTGTCTTTTCCATTTCTGTATGCTAAGTTTGTAATAAGCAAAACTGCAGTTAATGTAATTTCATATTTATAATCTCCATATATATCTTGTATTTTAAATTGCAATTTTTCCCAACTATCAAGACATTATATAAACGAACATACAAGGGTCTAAGAGGGAACAGTGCCACTTGTTTGGGGTGAGGATATGAATCTTAACTTCGTATTTCTCAGCGTTTAGAAATTTAAGTTTAACAACTCCCCACATTCTTGAACTTCTACACTAATGAATTGCCACACATTTTCATTGTGACATTGAAAATAAAAACCTACAGATTGCAGCTCGATTTTGCACTCCTCCTGCTCCTTTTCTGCCACAGAAGACACATTACCTGCTACTGGACTCTTCTTATTTTGCTGATGATTAGTATATCCAGTCTTGCTGTTATTCCTCGGAGGCCAAACTCACCTTCCTTACATGTCCTCTCTAAGTATTTGACAGAGGATGTTCCTCCTTTATGTCTCACCAGCTTACTGTCTAACTTTGTCAAGTAATTTTGGATCACTGCTACAACTACACTGATAAACTCTCCTATGTCAGAAATATATGCAAGAGGAAAGCAATTTATTTCTGGATTAGCTCAAACAACCTTCAAACTCTGTGCTAAATCAAATAAAATACACTCTTACTCCATAACAAGAGTGCCGCCTTCTTGTTGGATAACCATGTCATTGTAACTACAACAGCACAGACTCACAGCTTAATTCTACTACAACCACTCATACAGTTCTATTTTAGACAAAGAACTAAAAGAAAAAAGAAGGGATAAAAGTACTTCCCTACGTTACAAAGGTGTTTGGAAAATAAACACCCTTTAAAAATAGTTAAGTACTGTTACAGTATAGCACTCAGGCACTACGGTGCAAAGGGCTGTGACCACCTGTGATTGATTAACAGCTTACTAGTTGAAGCTGAAAATTTTTGGCTCTCTCTCAGTGTGCAAATTTAATGATATCCTTTCCACCAGACTCTCCCTTAAAATGCTCCAGTATGTTCTTTGTATGTCACACTGAGTCCTTGGTGATCAGAGTCCCTTGCCCACCAGCTTCACRCTCCTGCAAAGAATTCTGTGCCCTGAAGTTACAGGAACAGAAGGGAAAACGCAGGGAAATCACAATCCTTTCCTCAAAAAGGAAATTAAGGTATGAGGAAGGCACATCTGCCTTGTTGGAGCAGGTCCAGAGGAGGGCCACAAAAATGATTAGAGGAGAGGGATGGAACACTTCTCCTTTGAATAAAGGCTGAGAGAGTTGGGGTTGTTCAGCCTGGAGAAGAGAAGGCTTTGGGGAGACCTTATTGCAGCCTATCCGTACTTAAAGGGCTTATAAGAAAGAGGGGGACAGACTTTTTAGCAGGGCCTGTTGCGACAGGACAAGGGGGAATGGTTTTAAACTGAAAGAGGGTAGATTCAGACTAGATGTAAGGAAGACATTTTTGACAATGAGGGTGGTGAAACACTGGCACAGGTTGCCCAGAGAGGTGGTAGATGCTCCATCCCTGGAAGCGTTCAAGGCCAGGTTGGATGGGGCTCTGAGCAACCTGATCTAGTTGAAGATGTCCCTGCCCATGGCAGGGGAGTTGGACTAGATGACCTTTAAAGGTCCCTTCCAACCCAAACTATTCTGTTCTATGCTCTTAAGAGAGAAGTTCCATTTTTGTCTCAACACCGTATCATCTGTTGAAAAACACATCATCAAATGAATACTGGTGAAAATAATCTGAGAAGTTGTGTGTTTACTCCAGCAGTTTTCTTCTTTCCTATCCCATTCTCTGCCTTAAAGTTTATGAAAGGATATATAGCTACATCCTACAAACAAGATCTAACCCTCTACTGAGCCCCTTACCCTCACCTTCTGACTACATACATGAAGGGATAACTCCTGAGCTCAGTACACACACACACACACACCAGAAAGAGGGTGGGAGACTGAGACACCCTCACCACCACCCAAGGGACTGCGCCCAGAGGATTCTCGGCTGCAACGAATTTGGCAGGAGGGAGAGAAATAGTGTAAGGAAGAAGTATGTCCTATATCATTCCACAGAATCTGCTTGAACACATCTTTCAAAATAATTTTTCCTCATCTGCCCCAGTACTGGCACAAAGGGAAGGCTTGGGCTAAACAAGAGAAGAGGTCCAGACTCCCTGCTTATACTCCAGTCCTTACCTCTGGCCTTGAAAAATGGGACCCAGCCAGGTTGGTGGGTCAGAGAAGAATCTGGACACAGCAATGGGATAATTCCACGATACAATAGAGGTCATCATTGCCCACGGCTAAGCAGCACAGATTCAAAAAGGATTTTACAATAGTACAAAGTACTCTCAGAAGCAAGAAACATTTTTTGATGGAGGGAAGAGATTTCCAAAAAACACCCTGAAAGATCCAGGCAGAGAGCAGGGAATATACCTAACATGCACTCTCTGAAGGTGCCAAGAGAACTCACATTTACATTGGTATCAATGATTTCCTCAAGCTATCTGATTGCTGTGGCAACCATAGCCACAAGTTATTTTATTCCTTTTTGCTATTCACTGGCTATTTGTCTTTATAAAAATTGATAAAAGGAGGCTAGCGCAGTCTAGTTTTGCAAGATACTTCACAAAAAATATAGCAGTACTCAGAGTAAAATGGAACAAGATTGGCAATTGAAATAAATGCAGTGCTGCACAAACCCCCTCACTTTTATTAATTAGCGTCAGGGGATGGCTTTTGGATTTCACTGTCATTGCTTTTGAACACATGCACTGAAATTTAAGTCAACTCCATTTATTGTATTAAAAAGTTAAGGTGTTTTGTACAGTTGCAAAACACAGCATGTAATTTTCTGTTACTATTAATGTTTGGAATCTGAAATTTATGATTGATGCATTTTCCCAGCCATGTATTCTGATTAATTTAAAAACTGAGCCATGGGGCCTCACCTAAGAAAAAAAAACTTAATTAAATAAAATCAAATTATACCTCAATTTTTCTTCTCATAAAAGAAAGGCTCCTGTACAAGCAATATAATACAACCAAGATCTTTGCAGAGAATAAGCAAAACAAATGCCATGATTTACATCTGATCTGTGACCATAGGCACATCAGGAAGATCTGCTTTTTCCTCACTCTATCATGGAAACATTCTCAGCCTTTATCCTTGAAAATATCACATGAAGCTACTCTTGTTTTGCTTCTTCAAAGTAACTTAATTACATAAGCAACAACAAAAAAGATTGTTTTTAATATAAAATACTACAGGAAAGTTGCTCAGAAAATAATTAAACAGTACATATATTTAAGGAACTTTATTTGTTGCAAACAACAGTTTGGTAATTTGAAGAACAAAAAAGGTCTCATCCTTTTCTTTTTTGTTCATTGATAATGTTCCCATGGAACAAAAATAAATTCAAAATTTGAAGTAAACATTTTAAATTTTTTTACACAAAACCAGTCACCTAAGACAGCTGAAAATGTCGAGCAACAGAAAATTTAATTTACCAGAAGCAAATGTGAGGCTTTCCCCTATTTGTATTTTGCCAGATTTACCCTTTGTTTAGAAGAAAATTCAAACCAAAAATTTTGAGCACATATCCCTGCACATAAGCTAAGAAATAACATCCATATTTAGACACTTAGACACATGAACAGGTCTGCATTGCATATTGTAATTGATGTCAGACAAACTGCTGGCCCACATTTTTACATATTGTAATTGCATTGTCGCAAAAATTATTTATGCAAAATAGACCTAGCTATTCCCAGAAGCAAGAGGAACCTGATCAAGCATCCACATCCACAAACCAAAGGCAGTTTCAGACTTTCAACAAATTGCTCTGACAAATTAGGTAATAAATTTCTATCACTTACATGTGCCAAAGTGATTTTTCAAAAATGAACGAATTAAACAATGCACTCCTAAATCTGCAAACAGACAAAGCATCATATTTCAGATGAACCAAAGTACTGTGAAACTAATGGGTTTGGTCAAGTTCGTTGCTGCTAAGAACTAGATGTGCAACACACGAAGTTCACTCTTACTACCCAGAGAAAACTTAAGAACAACTATGAGAGCAAGAATCGGAATATTTACCTTAGTGGCAAAGACTAAAGTAGGAAATAACTGAAGCAGCCTCCAGGCAAAGCACTGTGCTCAAAATGTCTCCTATTGTACTGGTAACAGATCAACAAAAGAAAGGACTCCTGTGTGCAACGGCTGAATTCCTGCTGTCTACAGATTCCAATTTGTCCAACATCTACTTCTGAAAAACTAGCACCAAAAATGAAGGCCTCAAAGAGTATGTACAATGCCCATACAAATCCCAACATACTTTCTGGGATAGGATGGACACACCATACCTAAAAAATCCCTGCAAGTAGGAACGATCCATTCCAGTGCAAAGCATGTTAGAGAAATGAGATCTTCCTAGACTATTGGATTTAATGGGTTATATATAGTTTGGTTTTGGTTTTGACTAAACAATGCCTGGAATATTTTTCAAACCGTGAACCTGTTCAAATCCAGAAAGGAGAAAAAAATTAATCAGGGCTAAAAGGACAAAGTGTATATTAAAATGGATCCTCTGCAAACCCAACATATCTTTAAATACTTCTAATGCCACGAGGGACAGCCAGCTCCTCTTCCAGTCTAGTTAAGTTGAAAAGATGTAGTCACTAATATCTCAGAAAAGAGGAAAAAACAGGAAGACTGTAGAATTCTTATAGAAGTGATGATTTTTTCCTAAAATTCCGGTTAAATTTAGAATTTAAGGGAAGCTTTAAAGACTTCAGCTGAGAAGAATCACTATAAACTTCTTGTTGTAAACCACAAAATATATCCTTTTTTTCCTCTGAAATGAGGCATAATTTTCTGCAGAACTTCAGAGAACGTTATGACATGCTTGATCCATATGGTGGTATACGCACATGCAAGAAGCTTTACTCTGGCCTTCCCACGTGCAAATGCAGTTGCTACGAGGAACTCCCAGGCAGTGATTTCAAATTTCAGATTTGTGGAATTATGGACTTTCACAATGGTAATCTTTACAAAAGCACAAWCTTTTGTAAGCAAGTTTTTACTCAAGTTATTTCCTTGCAGCACAGCTGCATGCCCCACTGATTTCAGTGAGTACAACAGTGTGTCTGTTTCAGCATCTAGAGATTGCTATTTTGGAAATAAACTTGAGTGAACTCTAAAATTTGCTTGATATGTTAATATCCATAAGCTATTTTTCCTCAAAGGTTTGCCAATTTTGTCCTTATAGAAGTCCTATACTTCTATACGGATTTAAACAAATGTTTAAAATTGATACTCCCTTTTGGTCCACAGTTTTCAGCTGTACCAGAAAGTATTCCTGAGTAGCTCTGCTGTGCTAACTAGAAGTCTGTGAGAGGCATCACAAGTTGGCTCACTGAGCCAATACAATCTGGATACAGCTTTTCATCCTCGAATACTCCCTTCCTTGTCAGTCCTACCTAGAAGATGAGCACTTAAGTGATTACTCTGCTTCGCAAGTGAGACTATTTCCAGCAGTGCTAGAACTCAAAGATGGACCATCATGTTACACAAATGCCAAGTCATAGTTACGATAGGCTCTGAAAAAGCCACCTGGAATTAAAAAAAAAACACCACAAAACAACAAAAAAATCTCCACCAACCAACAAACCACACAGAACACAAAAATCTAGAAGCGTTGTTTTAACTCTATGACATGAAGATGATTAAGCAGTAAATCTTTTAGTTGATCCTGCAAGAATATGTATGAAGAGCACCTTTGAAGAAATGGCAAATTTTCACTCAAATTTCAGATCATAGCAGCAGAGAACACACTATATTTAGGAAGACTTGTAGTGAGCAACCTGGGTTTAAAGTTCTGTATTGTACAGATAATGAAATCCTGTAACAATCTACACAATGAAGGACTAGCATTCAGATGAGTTGTTTTTTTTTTTTAACAACAAAACCCTTTTTAGGTGATATTGGAAGACCCAAAAGGTGTTTCTGCACAAGTCTTAAAAAACAGGCACTCATTTGTCCTAGAACTAAAACTTGCATTACATACATGGTGCTTATTTTGGAAAGGCAATCCTTCAAACATATTCTAAACCAAGTCAGACATCTCCTTACACAGACAGTTAAGAGTTTCTCTCATTACTCATATCTGTTTCATACTTCAACAAAGGAAAATTTGTCTTGTTCAGAATGCAGTAACTGTGAAACTGTTAACAGCTCCCATCCCAACACAGCTGATCAGTATAGCTCTAAGAAGCAGCAGAGAAGGTATTCGCTGAAGCTCTGAAAAGAAAGAATAGCAAACATGACCTCCTCATTGCAGGCACAAACGCGAAGGGAAAAGTTTTATGGATCCCCCAACAACGTACATTTGCATTAAAACCAGGATAAAAGACAGTCACAGATGTTAAAACCAGAAGAAAAGAAGTGTTACAATTCATTCTGACCTGGACAAAACAGGCCACAAAATTTCACCATAAGACCCCTTAGCAAAAATACTATGAAAAAAATTTCCATAACTTTCCTCTGAGCTAGAGTGAATCTTTCATAAAAATGCTCAAAGATCAGGAGAGACAGAAAAAAGTCACTTCTTCCTTGTAAATGCCAAAAGGGACTGTTGGGATGATTCAATATTAACGGTYGTGTATTATGGCCATCCCTCCCATTCATATAATAACAAAATTTTAAACCTGTCTATAAAATTTGATTAAAATGTTGTTTTGTCTTTTTGCAGTACAATGCAAAAAGACCCACATGCACAATAAAGGTATGATTTTCAAATTTAAAATTTACTGAAACAATGTAAAAAGTTGGATTAGACTTTCAGTTTGTAAAGCATTAATTTTAGCTTAAACCAAGTAATTTTTTACTGAGTTTTATAATGAATGGGCATTAGTCCCTTAAGACAGAATGACTATCTAAATGGTGTTTTGAACTAGCTGAACTAATTCTATTTCAAACTGGATTTCAGATAAATCACAGCAATGATGTTGTATGTGACAAAGCCAGGAGAAGACATTTTCTTGGGGGAGGGATGGATGAAGAAGCAAAAACAAAGGATATGAAATACAAGGAAGTAAAATAAAGAAAGATAAAGCGAAATATACTAAGCTACATGGAATAAGAGGAATGTGAGAAGTGGAATAATGATGCTAAACCCAACACTATAAAAGATTTGCTACAATCTATTCAGAAATGTAGGATGAACTAAATAAAGACTGTTTATGAAAATTACATTTCCTAGTGTATTAAAATGTTTATAACTAAAAAATGGCACAGAGTAAAACAGTGAACACTACTTCAACTGGAGTGAGGACATTGTGGCAATGGCATGAATATTTTCTATATCAGTCAGTTGTTGACAAATAAACTTTGGCTTATGAAGAGATACCTTTATAAATTATGAACCTTTTCAAACATTGGAGTTATGCTAGTTATTTAGCATAATAAATCCTAGGAAGTAAGTTACCAGGAAGTTGGGCAAAAAAATGTAAAACTAAAAATACATGAAAAATCTGAAGTTCAAAGAACTTTCTTCAAAATCCGCCCAGCTGAACACTCAAAGCTTGATTTGTAAGAGAAACATAGTTACAACATTATTCTTTCCACGAAACCTATTTCTAGAATAGTTGTAAGAACCTTAGTCTGAATAGGACAGCAAAAAGACTGATATCAGATTGAAACTTTTTTTCCCCTGGAAAATATGTCCCAAGTTATTTGAGAGTATGTCAGAAATACATGACTTCAGAAAACAAAAAATACACAAAAACATTGCAGAAAAGTTATAAACCCGACTTTAAAATTAATGCATTGCTCATGTGTGGCACAGCTACTAGAGTCATGCCAATCAGACAAGAGTCATTAAAAGCTTTACACATTACTAAAACATTCTATATAAATAACCACATACAATACAGACTACCAAAAAAGTATTTTAGAAGGCATACATGCACTGTATATGGCTCTAAGGACTCTAAAAATTAGTGATTTTCTGCACATAGAAACGTGTGAATTCAAAATCTATCCTTCTGAGACTAGAGCTGAGTTCCATCAGAAAGTTTTCAGTAGTCCCTACCAAGAACATAAAAGTTTTGTCTGAAATCTTTAGACTAAACTGACAACAAAGATGTGATAATTTAATGTCTAACTCTCGATATCTATTATTAAAAATGGAAATTTTGCCTGTTTTGAACCTCAGAAAAGGACAGGGGAAATGTTCATATTTCCAAGATAAAGAGAAAATATTTAACAAGGAGGCTAATATTTTACAAATAAGTAATACACATCCTGAATTATTAAGTCTTTAAGAGTTAATACGAACAGGTTAGTAGATAACGAACAGACGTAGCACAATAAATTCATTATACAGATATCACCTCTGTACACGTGCACATAACCATAGTTACACATTCACAAAGATGATTTCTACACCATTTCTTATCAGATCAACTACGTAAGAAAACATTTTAATCTCAAATTCATCATATACCTGGAACTGCATTCATAAATCATCCTGCATACAGCTGAAATCCTCAACCCCGCCACTTGATTTGTCTATTTTGAGACATGACAACTCTGTAAACATAACTATGTAAGAAATTTAAACGCTTTAAATGCTAAGCATTAAAAAAGAAATGAACCCTGACCAGTTAGTAACATTGATTTCACAATGTGAAGTGATCTACTTCAGTCTGAAACCAAACAAGCCAAAATTAGAGCACCAAGAAGAAAAGCAATCTTATTAAAAAAGTGTTAAATCTGCAGAAGACATAATCAACCAGATATCAAACCTACAAACTATTCTGAATTATTTCCTGTCCATATTACTCATTTGAAAATGAGAGGCAATTGTTTACCAGTTCCTTTCCTCCTTCTGCATACAATGGACCCTAGAGACAATGATGTCTGAATTCTCCTAAAGACTTTTTGTAAGCTTATTGTCACACAGCCTCAAGTGTGGAGGCTCCCCAACAGAGTTGTATTTATAGTGTAAAACAGGCAGATGGGACTTTATAACTGTGTTCTTACTGCATCATGTCAAAACATGCCTTGGAAAACCACATTTCAGTTCTAATTAAAAACATAAAAGAATCTTAAGGCTTGTATACATAGTATTTCCCACCACTCCACCTACACTGATTTAGTTACAGTAGTACCAGTCCTTTATACAGACACATTTAACCAGTTTAAATCATACATACAGCAGTTACCTTTCACTGGATAAATTACCGGGTTAAACTAATGTAGCTGAAATACAGCTTAAGACCATTTAAATGTCCCCACATTAGATAATTGCACCGGAGTAAATGAATCGTTTCAGGTACATTGTAGCAAGATTTCAGAAAACGACAAGCCCGTAGATGCGTTTCACTCTGTTCCCCAGAATCACCATATATATAAGCAAGCATATAAACTATCAAATGTTTGTGTTTAATTTCTAACCACAGAAGTAGCAAATCTAAAAGAACAGAAGTGTAAAAGATATAATGCAATTAATATTAAAAAAATCTTACCTTTATTAGATTTAGATGATTTGTTCTTATTAGGTTTAAAACAAGAGCCCCTTGATTTATCTTCTCTATCCTTAATAAATTTCTGCACATCATCCAAAGAAAGCTTTTGAAGGACAACTACAGGCTTAGCTCCTTTATTTAGATCTTCAACTAGCCCAATCTTCTCTACTTTGTCCTTCTGTTCACTTCTAAATTCAGTTTTCCTTGACTCCTGAGTAACATTGCCATCTTTATCACGCTTGATTTTTGGAATGACAAAATGTTTCAATGCGCCAGATCTTGCCCCCAACAAGTAACTGGGAAACTCTGCTTTATTGTCAGCGTGTGCTTTATTACTGTCTACTTTACTCTTATTACCATCTGTCCTTCGTTCATCCTTGCTGTTGGGTGGTTTAAAGCCAGGTTTATCAGATCTTGATTTACTAGAATCTCCTTTACCTTCCTGTTTAATACGAGGGCTGTCAGGTCTTGATTTCTGATCCCCAGAAGAAAACCTTTCCCTTGATTCACCAGACTCATGTCTATGTTTCCTTTCAAATTTCTCAGGTTTTGAACCATCAGATTTAATACCATGCTTAGAATCATGTTCACTTTTGTTTGAGGACCTCAAATATTCAGGCCTTCTAATCTTGGATGGATCTCCTCTGTATCTCTCTGACTCCCCCTTGTCCTCAGATCTTTGTTTAAGGTTATCATGGTCACGCCTCGGTGTATCAGAAACTGAACGCCCATCAGGCCTTTGTTTTGTTGGATCAGATCTACTTTCAGGTTTCACCCTTGAAGGATCAGATTTCACATCTAGTTTATGCCTAGATATTTCAATTTTCTTATCTGGCAATGGTTTACTGGAGTCCCTCCTATTATCATGTCTATGTTTTGGCGTTTCAGGCCTGCCTTCACTCTTCTGTTTTGGCGTTTCGGGCCTGCCTTCACTCTTCTGTTTTGGCGTTTCGGGCCTCTGCCTTATCTCCTGTTTGCCATTATTTTGTTTTCCCTCATTTTGTTTCATCTCCATTTGCCTGCTCTCATTTTGTTTTGATTCTGTCTGTCTGTTCTCATTTTGTTTCACTTCCATTTGTCTGCTTTCATGCTTGCTTTCATGTTTAGCTTCTAACTGTTTGTTCTCATGTTTACTTTCCAACCGTCTGCTCTCATTTTGCTGAAATTCCATTTGTCTGTTTTCATTTTGCTGGATATCCATCTTTTGACCCTCAAAGTCTGACTTTTTCCTAAAAATCTCAGGATGGTTTTCAGGTTTAAATTTAAGAACTCCACCAGTGTCTTCTTGGGGAACACACACAAACCCATCGTTATACTGCTTAATTTCTTCAGGTTTTTTGATGGTGTCCAAATCCTGAGTTACTGTTGCCTGAGAGTCCACTCTTCCTGCTTGCTGCAGATCAATACTAACCATCAACGCTGGCCTTGCCCCATTTCCTGCAGAACCTGTCTCCTGAGAAGCTGCTCTGTTTCCTCCAGTAGCACCTCCAGCCTCCTGTGGTTTGTTTTCTTGTTTTCTCTTCTTCAGAGGCTTATCTGCAAGTTAAAAAGAGAAAAATCACAAATTATATATACAGACTGGTAAACGTCCAAGCAAAAATGTTCCATTCCCCTCCACTCCCACAAATTAATTCTCCTCAGCATGTATGTGCACACACAATAAAATCCATTGAATTTAAAAGCAAGAATAGAACTTCTCTACCTAATGCTTTTTAATGTATTCAGACTATCATTCATTGTCAGACTACTACAGGTGCCAATTAATAATTAAAAAACCCCACCCTCAAACCATATGAAATCAAAGTCCCTGTATAATTCCCAAGAGAACCATCTAATAAAGCAGCTGCAATAAAGACCAAAAAAAAGGTTTTAAAAAAAAACCAAACTGATCAATTACGCTTGAAGCAGAAGTCTGCAAAGACAAAGTTAAGGTGCACCTCCACAACTGCTTGTTGAGGAATACTACTATAAAAGATTCTCTTCTGCAGATTCAGCCTGCTTTATTATACATGAACCAAGCAAGGATCTGCAATGATTAAGACAGACGTTATCCCTACTTGGTTCAGTGCATCAGGTGGGACTTCACACATATTTTAGCCAGGGAACACACGAACAATAAACAAAAATGATTAAAATAACTCCAACGCTCCATGCTTCTCTTTGAAGCTAAGCAGTATACCAAGAGTTGGAGTCTATACCATAACACATATATATTAGGTGGGGGCCACTACACGCTTAGAAGCTTGAGTATTTTCCCTTTGCAACCACAATGCTTTTCATGGATGAAATAAAAAGTTCAGTGATAATTTTATGTAGTGTCAAGAGCTTGACTTTGCAATAAGCCTTTCAGTTTATACTAAAAAAAAAATCATTAAAAGTAGAATACAGAAAAATAAAAGTGAGCCAGCCACACACCCTGTAATTTAGTAGAATTCATAGAAATGAGAAGCACATGGAAGTAACCAAAATAGTATGTTCTACTCATTTAAACTACAATCTATTTATATTACCAACATGGTACTCTAAGTATAATTAATTTCTGCCATGAAAACCGAAAGCCCTACCTACACTAAGGCTTACATTCTCATTTCTCAACTATCATTGTGTAATTTATCAAAAAAACAATGACTTTCTCTGTAATCAGGGAATGACTTGAAGTCTAAGGAATGACTAAACATAGGTTGGAAATTCTGTTGTAGATCTATTGTCAAAATATCTAGACCACAAATGCAATATAAGAAAAATAACTTATTTTGTGCCTAGATTTGTGGTGCCTTATCATCAGATGCAATGAGCCAGCCCTCTTTTTAGGAGCAGGAGAATAAATGGTAAGGAGGATGCAATCAAGGAATAAGGAAATAAACTCCAAGGAAAATAAACCCACCACCCTCTCAAATTGTAAACCAGAATTATAACATATGACTTCTAATTTCTTCTATATTTGTAGAAGATTCTTATTTAGAAGAATTAAAACTCTGAAGGACCATCTCCAAAATTAACATTATAACACAATAACAAGTAGTAACATGGTCGATTCCAGCAATGTGAACAGGTTTTTTCCCCATCATTTACATTCTCGAATCTATTTGTACATCTCTAACTTCCTAAAACTCCAAAATTATGAACAATATTTAATGGCCAGAAGACAGTAAAGACAGATACAATAAACTGCATGCAGAAACTGGTCAACTGCAAATAAGGAACTTTTCAAAGTTCAACAAACACCTGTAGGAACACCTGCCAACTTTGATAGACATGTGAAGCAAAATAAATTTGCCAAATCAAAGGTGCAGCTTTTTAGCATGGAGATTTTTGCTTTTTCTGTACTACATCAACCGTTGGATTCATATGAGAACTCATATAGATTAATTTCCCAACACTACTGATTAAAATGAATATAATTTTTTGAAACCTTCATGCAGTGACAAAAAAAATCTTTTTCTCCCTGTGACTAAGAGGGCTTAAGACCTCACTGAGCTTCATGGCATGTCTTAGGAATGGACATGAAGTAGAAGCTTCCAGGCTAATAGGTTTCAAATTATTTTTTTTTTTTAAAACATATACTTTAATACACATACATACACAAACATCATTACCTTATTTCTCAATTAAAACTCTTTAAATTTTGAAACACAAATTGAGAAACTTGTGTTCTTAGGAAAAAGTCAGTCAGCCTTTTCATTTTAACCCAGAAATGTCAGCCACACTGAAAAAGTCCAGTAAAGCTCTGATGGTGGATCTAACAGTAGCCTTTAAGACATTACTGTTATCAGTTATCCGCCCCATTCCTTTAACTGAGGTTATCACCTGTAGCAGAAGGGAACATGCATTCATATTTCCACAAGTGCATTTCATTGTCCAATGCACCACCTTAAGGCACTAGTGAAGATGGGTTTGCATTAACCTACCAGGCTGAACGAGTCAGTTAAGAGCCAAGCAAATGTTTCCCTCTGTTACCCCTCCTATAGGAGCAAGGCAGATGGCCAGGAGCTGTGATGTCTTAAACAGCTGTAGCTGGATCAACCAAAACTCACCTTTTAGAGCCCTCATGCCAAAGGCTCTAAGATTAAACAACAAAAACAATTCAAGTAGGACCAACTTTCTCGCCTGAACTTCTGTAACTGTCCAGGCTCAAAATGCTGCTGCTGTTCATCATCCAAAACATCAAATTGTAAGTTGAGAACATGTAAGTAGATGATCACAATTTGGCATACATATTCCGTCTAAATACAGAGCTTTTCTGATGCACCTTCTTCATTTCTCTTCACAAGTGAATACTGATGTTTTAGTAAGTTATTACAACCACAACCTGTTGACGTCTTATTTGAGAAGAAAGGGATACCTTCAAGGTTTTCTCTTCCTAAATGGCAGATGATTGCAGACAGAGTTACAGATTACTCACAGATTTCTTCATATTTCCAGTGCATCTTGATGGCGATCCTCAGAACTAGACTTGATCATTACTGTTTTGCCTCTATGAGATTTCTGGATCTAGGACAAAAAAGCTGTCCCAATTATATGAAAATACCAGGTTGAACTAGGGCATAAAAAGTAGGATGAGTACATAGTACCACTATCTTCATCGAGCATAATGAAAAAAATTCCATTGAATGAGCATGAAAGTTTTTTAAATTGCCATGATAGCTGCAGAAATCTGAAAGCTGAAATACACCATTGGGCTTCAAGGGCTTTATAAAATCTTGAACTCACTTTGAACAATCTGAGAATAATCAATAGAGAATCAGAGAGTAATTACCGTCTGAAAACAGATGTCTTCATATCTTCTCTTTTACAACCAGATATATGCAAGTTTGCATACACCTACTTTGTTAAGCCATGAGGCTAAGACCCCTTAGGGTTTTGACGAATAGATGAACTTAAGAATTTTTACAATATCCATTCAAATATACTTCGTATCCTTCAAGGCATCAAGTATCCAAGCTTCATCTACTTCATTCCATCGGTAGTAGAATTTGTTTTTATTATCAGGATCTAGGAATTTGCCAAAATATCAGACCAATGCTTTTCTTTCAAATGTTTTTCTTTTTTCCAGACCTAGACTCAAAGCTTGCCACAGTTCTGAACATGTAGGCTCACAAACTCTTGAGACCGATAAAGTGTGATCAGGATCTTTTTGCTTCACTCTTTGTAATGGTTTTCTTAATAAAAGGAATATATAGTAAGCCACAGAAGAGCTTTCTGACTATATCAGAGATGAGATATCCAAGTTTGCTGTTTTCAGATTCTTTTCGTTTTAGAAACACTATTCACTCTTCACCCCTCCCCAAAAATGCAGATACATCCAAAACATATCTACATTTTGTTCAATTCCTTGAACAAATCTATGACAGTTTAGAGCATAGTCTGATCCCAGTTATTCTCTTATGTATACATTTTGGCTTGGCAAATCCACATGGATGTTCTCTTTACATTGCAATATGCTCACCAAAAGGCAGTACCTTGGTACTCAAAACAAGATCATAAGCTAGCTCATTCTAAGAAATAGTAGAGATTTTCTGTCAAATTAAATGGGTCACTGTGGTGAAAGAAACAGAACATTACAGGAACCACAAGTCTGAAATGGAAAAAAGATCAGCTGGATTTCCAAGCTGTTATCTCTCACCTGTCCTCTTATGAACAGTATTCCTGGAGACAGGTTGTGGCCTTCATCTTTGGAAATATCTGTGTGTCAAAACGATGAGTACCTTCAGACTTAGAAATTCATTAATTACTGCGGAATGTTTGTGCAAACAAACATTGCACTGGAATAACCACAGATACCTTCAAATACATTTCTGCTGAAACTGCGAGTCAATCATGATTTGATGAATACCCATCCTGAAAACGGATACGCTTGGAAGCTGAGCAAGTGTTAGGCATAGCAGCTGGATGAGGGAAACTGTATTAAACAAGTATCTCCATTCTTCCATTGAACCTGAAATCTTTCCAAAGCAGCAGCCAGAACACCATTAGCGCTGAAGTCTCTGATGTTACTGCTTTCTTGCAAACCTGATGATTGCCTCAAGTCACAGATTAAACTCCTTCAACAAACAAGTATAACAAGATGATAGCCTAAAAACTTTTAGAACTGCTTGTCCTAGCAAACTGAAATTGCCCTTTTGTAAATATCTAAGATCTAAATAATAACCATGTGCATGGTTGCTAAGCTTCATTTTAGCAGAATGGTAATACTCCACTCTAATACTGTTCTGTAGACTCCAAAATCCAGAGATTTCTTAACGATCTTGAATGATCTCGAAGACACAATAGATAAATTATCACTTCCTCTTTTACTCCTTGTAAGAGATTCAACTGGGGACTTCATATCCAAGATGGTTACATGTGAACGTACTCCTCTTCAGAACCACAAACAAGATTGGTCCTCTAATGCTGAGTTCTGGATGAACTATTTTGATGACTCCAGTACAAACTTTCTTTGTTTAAAGCACAACAATTAAGAATTTTGCATTTTAAAGCTCTAACACTCTTCAGAGATTACTGGGATACGCCTCCATTCATTTGAAATAACACTTATTTGAATTATTTAAATCAGCAATAGATAAATTTAAACCAAATATACCTGGCCTAAGCAGTTATTACTTATTGTCAAACCTTCAATTTTTTAACAACATTAGAGACAAGTCAGCCAGAGGTCAATTACAAGCTTATCTTATTTAAGCTAACAGTCAAGATTGGAATTCTCAACAGGTAACACATAACTATACATCTAAATAACAAATCTATGTTTACTGACAACTGTTTTCTTTTCTTAGTTATTTTTCACAGATGTCTTCAAAGTTGTCCAAGCGCCCTGTCCCCCCAACCAAGTGTTCTGTAGTGCACAAGAATCTAAACCAATCGGTCTAATCTGGGTAGAAGGAAGGTTTAAAATTACTTTAATGCTACTGATGGATGACATATCAATGGACTGAGGGCAAATATCCATTCTTATCTTTCTACTCCTTCATGAACATTCAGCATTTCTGACCATGAGAGTTTGCTCTCACCTGACCTCCCCTTAAAACCATATTCCAATAAACAAAGAATTGAACAACCAAAGAGAATTCTTCCCATCAGTAGAAGAAATTCCCACAGTATTAGCTCCTCCCCTTGAAGGAGAGACTCAGCAAACACAGGTCAGAAATTTCATTCTCACTGCTTTCTCCCTTACAGAAGAAACTCAGAAAGTACAGTCATGAACCTGGTATAGGAAGCTTTATAGAACAGAACATAATTCCAGTCTCTGAAGTAGAGACCAGAGGGCTTCCAGTTGCTGCAGTTCAGAGGAAGGGATTTCTGAGAATCTGAACAGAAACAGCTGCTAATCTTCAGCAATACATTAAAAGACTTTATCAAACTTCTGGTCACTGTGCAAAAAAGAAAGCCCATCGGGAGGGATATCCAAACTCATTCAGGACAAAACATAAAAAGACTACAGGAGTCTATGACATGCCTTAGGGTGTAGCATCTTCTTTTTGGTAAAATTTTGCTTGTTTTCTTAAATATAACAATAACATAATCGCCATAACTGGAGAATGAAATATGATCTTATGAATTTTGCTACTTAAGGATGTCTGGTAACTCATTATTTCCTGTCAACTATAGTAATACAAAAGAAATGTTACACTAGAAAATAACAAGAATTGAACTACAGAAAAGTATAATCAAGCATCTACACTTGTTTAGAGATTGGAAGCTGTAACTTAACCTCCTTGAATTTAATATTGCTTTTACAAACAATATTATTTTAATTTATTTATGAGATATATTTTTCTGACACAAATGCTGGGTTTTATCCATGTGATTCCTTTGTGAAGAATTATAGTTTTGTAAACTCAATTGTTAAAATATCTGAGCGAAACCTGAAGTGCAATTACTTTGGAATACACAATTCCAAAGTACCTATTTTCACAAGAAAAATGCAACACACTAACAGCAGACTTAATGAATTAACTACTTACTTTATGTATCACATACAGATTAACATATCCAATTAGTTTATTCATTTGTATAAACAGCAAACTTTAAAAATAAGCACCGACTTTGAAATATCCCTTCCAGATGTTGATTTTATTCTGACATCATACCTTGCACTCAAAAATATCTTTAAGTAACTAGATCCAGTAACATTTATACTGCATAGTAATGAAAAAAAAAAAATCTGTCTTCTTAGGTTGATGTGAGAGTGAACTTAGTGACTATGAACTATAGAAATGCTGGGCTTAAACTCTTAATAAGTTTTATTAATTATACATGCCATTTCTTTATCAAGATTTAAATCCATTCTAGAGAAGTGACTGTCCCAGCACAAAATAAAGTCATTACTAGGTAAGTAGTATTACAAATCCTCCCATCCATCTAACAGGTACAATCAAGGGCATATGCTACATGCAAGTTATATTTAATTTTCTAATCTTAGTTTACGCTACAGATAAAAAAATAGACTTCTTACCAAACTGATAGGGTGTAGTTATTTTCTACACCTGCTTACAAGAGCAGGTTTCTGTGCTACCCTACATAAAGCATAACCTGGGATAAACAAGGGGATTTGATTTCATGTTACACAAGAGCGCCAAAATAAAGTAAACGCCATTAAAAAAATATGCCTCTACTTTTTAAACATGTTTTTCGATGAGTGTTTTACTCTTTATAAAAAATATAAGAGAAAGTAATTTTTCCTAGATAGATGGAAACATTGCAAGACTTCATTGCAATTTCTCTAGCGAGAAGAGGAATTCATTCCCCTTACTTTTCTTAAAATATGTCTGAACACACACACACACACACACAAAAATCTCTCATCTATAGGAACTGGAGGTTGCAAAGCTGCTTTTTCTTAGGAAAGCTATATGAGATGCCAGTTTCATCCATTACATCACACTACGAAATGCAGACCTAATGAAAGCTTGTATACACAAATTAAATGATACCTAATTCTCCCATTGTCCTACTACATAGAGACACAATCATTTATATTTCACATAGTCTCATTTAATCTTCTGGTATTACTGACTGTAATCTTCTGCAAGATTACTATACAAATCACTACACTTGTAGCTCCATTTTTAAGGAAATAAAAACCCTATAACATATGTCTGGAAATGAATGCTAATATACTGGTTATAATTACACATTCTGCCATTTCAATAATCAGCTACATAAAATTAGATGTAAACAAACTATTCATTCTTAATAGTGTTCTTCTATTAGTTTCCTCTTTGGGGAACTTTGGGGGGGAGATGGGTAATGGGGAGAAAGGGAGAGGAGCTGGGTAAGAACTTAAATGGTAAGAGAAAAAGGTTACTTACCTACAGCTGTAGTTTTGAGAGTTTTGCTCCGGCAGATTCACACTCTTGGGATGTGTGTCTCTGCTGCTATGGGCTTGGAACGAACTAAAAAAAGAAGGGCCCACAGCAGGCATCCAAATGCCCCCTAACTGATCCAATTATTGGAAATAAAGTTATTACAGCTTTACTTCTTCCTAATTCAAAGAATCCACAGTAAGATTCCAAAGAAGTGGGTAAAATGGATCCTCAGAGGTAAAATATATCGGGAAAAAAACACAGATACAAGTAGGTTTGTCTCATTTAAAAAATGGTTCTAATGTTTTTAATTTAAAAAAAATATTAGCCTCCCAATGAAATGGTTAGTGATTAATGATTTCATTATTCTTCTCACAAACTCCAGAGAACAGTGCCTTTTACAAGTAAAAGTAGAACTCCTTAATCTGTTAAGACATCTGCATTATATAAAAGTGTCTGTGAAGTAGCCTAAAATCTAACAGTGAACACACAATACTATGTATGGAAGAGCTCAAATTAACATTTAGCAAATCTGAATAAAATAAAAAACTAAAGCAATTTGAAAAAGAGTCTCTGAAAAAAGATGGGTTACTTTCTGTTTTTTCAAGTAATTTTCAAGGTTATCTTTCTTTTTCCCATTCCTAGAAGACTGAGAGCTCCTTTTAACATTAGTATCTTAAGTATTATTGATTCACAGTATTTGAGGTTTTTAGAAAAACATGAAAGATCTTGAGGTATAAACCTTGCATGTGAAAATTAATTCAGTAGCAGGTCTAAATCTTTATGAAAAAGAAGAACTTAATGTAATATTCTAGGAAAGGTTTAGACTGAAAGTGACTGACTAGCTTTGAACTACTTGACTATACACAAAAATAACCCACTTGTATCTGAACAGTGGCAAAGCACGAGTTAATGCAAAGAACTGCGGTTAACAAAATGAAATTTCTCCCTCAACACACCGCCCCTCCCCCTCTCCCTTCCCCCCCTCCCCCCTTGCCAAGAAAAAAAGATTCCTGAGAAGAACAGAAATTCCTGAGACATACTTTTCTAAAACTCAACAGAATTTTCTGTACTTTCTTGGAGTAGTCAACTTCAGAATGTGAACAAAGCACAGAATATGGACATCTACTTGTTTCAAAAGTATTCAACAGCACCAAGTAGTACAGGAAATGTGACTACTGAGGCGGTTAGAAGAGAAGAAAGTGTATGTGAAGCTTCATTACTTTTCTAAAGAAATTATACCATCAAAATATCACAATGCACCTAAACAGAGGATGGTTCATTTGTTGTCGATTGTTGTGGAAAAAGATAATCCCTTTCTGTAGTAGCCCTTCTGAATCACTTTTTTTCCAACTCAGATAATCTGAGTCCTGATAAATAATATCTGGATCTATCTGTAATACTACACATTCTTTCAAAAGAGAAGATATGATCTACTGCTGATTGACAACTTGTGTCTGACAAGGGTATAGAGGCCATTGTGAGGGGGGCAATAGGAACTGAAGACCTGAGGTACGTCATGTTCCATGGATTTATTTATTTGTTCTAAAGCTATTAAACATAATAGATGTATTAGAATGTAACTTTTGGTGCCAAGTGTCTTGATCTCCAAAATCTCCAACTATTCCTTTCATTAACAGATACAAATTACTTGCAAAATTAGTCAATACAGAGAGACTTCCTTGATGGAAAAAGTAGGAAAAGGAGATGGACTCGTCCTTCCACACAGAGGACAATGACAAAAACAAATTTTTTAAACTCTATCATGATGAAAAGACCATATAATCCACTTAATCCAAGATCCAAATAGACCAAAAGGATAGAATTACAAAAACAGAGCTCTGAAAAGTACTCAAGTATGAGGCAAAAGGTCTATATTATAAAACCACTCCTTATGCATATGTGACATGCGCTAGGTCAAATCTGCCAGATTTTGCATTAGGGATTTTTGCACTAAGAATTCCTTTTTCAGAAAGCAAAAGCATGACAATCAGGTTCCAGAAAGATACGCAGCTTTTCAAAGAAGGCGGCACTTCTGCAACACCCTGTGTTAGTTCCACCTCTGAAACAGAAACTGCCTCCCGCTTTGAGAGACTTTGTTTGGTGGAAGCTAAATATTTTAACAGTTTTGTTAAAATTAATGATTTATTACAGAAAGTACTATCATTTCCAAAGGGCTCCAATCCCCATTTTGCACCTGTACCAAACATTATAAAAGGACCTCAGCATTAAAAAAAAAAGACCCAAGTGTAGCAGCTGTATAATTTTTAGCAAGAACCCCCCCAAAAAAACCTCTGCCTCTCCTCTGGAATAAACAGTTCCACCACACTACAGGTTCCAAGCCTCAGAAAGAACATGTCATATCCAACCAAAGCCTTACTATCAAAAAGAAAGCATCTGAAAAGCTTTGATGAGGCATAGTACTATAGAGAATTCATGTCTAAAAAAAAGGACAGAAGAGGCCACTAATCATCTATCAAAACTTGCGAGTACAATGCTACAATTACATAAGTAATTTATGGAAGACAACAACGTGTGCCTACACAGAAAGTGTAGTGTGACTGTAATATGTGTTCCCATGCCTCGATTACAAAAGCAGCAAAGATGCTTTCATGCAGATTTTAGCATGTGCTATCATCTTCAGTAAGTTCTCTAGAGGGACACTTGCTATCTTAAAGCATCAGCTGGCACTATGCATTCCTGTTCTAATTAGACCGAGTACTTGCTACAATCACACTATTTTCTTGACATACTGTGATCTGAAGTTACAGTACATGTACTAAAATGCACAAACGCCAGGCTTTTGCATAAATACAGTAAGCAGCTTCACAAAAATTAATGACATATTTAGGAGTTATTGGATATATTACTAACATATTCCCATAGGAACAACAGAGGAAGCTTCCTCCTGCAGTCACACCAAACCAAACAGCTATAACTAGAACAATCCCAGAATATATCAACTTTCAGACACAGTACAAACTTACAAGCAATGGCAAAAGCATCACCAAAAAATAAGAACCATATTTCTCCAAGGTACCAGCTTTTCAGGAAGTCTGTCCCAAGACTGCTAAAAATCCTTCTACTCAATACTATTCATTCATGGCTGAAACCTCAGCAGCCAAAGTGAAAAGAGCTGCTGTCTAGCATAGGAGCAACTTACCACCAGTGAATAAATGGTGATCATTTGTCCCAATATAAGGCAGCAATTCTTGCACCTGATTCATAGCAATTGCAGGAACTCAGGAAGAACTGAGACCTGCCAGAGGATGCAGGTAGAAGGGAAGCATAAGGTTGGAATCCTTATTTGGGAAAATGGTTACTGAGCAGTGGTGAAGGGGTGAGATCACATTCTCTAAAAATCACTCCTTTCCCCAAAAGAAAGAAATCAGAGTCTGCCCGTGGCTATGTAATCATGGTAAATAAACTTCACTACTAATGCTCAACATTTCCTGAAAGCCAGAACAAAAGAGAAAGTGTGCTTTAGTCTTTTTCTAAGTGTTTGAAGGCTGCTGTGCACCATCAAAAATACAGTGCATTTTTCCAGATGCTTCTCAGCTAAAACGTGCTGGAGATTCTTCTTGAAGTGTGTGGATATAAAAGTAGTTTTTGAAGTATTAGGAGACAAACCACAAGCTCTCCATCAATAAATTTAAAATCAGTAGAAAAGATTTAAGCCAAGTAACAAATTCCCCATTTCATTAAATTAAAGACAGTAGTGATCTCTTTTGAGGTGAGCACACATTTTCTCCATATATTCACAAACAACGTTTCCTAGAAAGATTTGATTTAGTTACCAAATAAGAAATACCTAAGAAGATAAACCTTTTAGTAATTGCAACAACCACATGTACAAACACACATAAACTCTCTTCTCTCTCTGCTCTCCACCCTCCTCCCCCCCAGCTTCTTTAAAAACAGAAGAAAAATATTTGAATAGGGAGAAAATTTGTGCTCTCTCTGCTGGTTAAAGACCCAAACTGTATATAAATTCAGTTGCGTCCATGCAAGGTCCAAAATTGGCCATTTTCACCTAAGAACTTCCAAAATCAGCATTTGCACTGTTTTTCATTCTGCAAGATTTTTCTTGGGAGTATCTAATAAATTAGCATTATACTACAAAAAATTTTTTCTTAGAAGTTAAACACAGTGCAGAGGAAGATTTTGAAAAATAGTTATGTTAACCTATCTTCAAGATTTACATATGGGCTTTGCATCTACTTTTGAGATTTCTGAAGCCTAAGACCTTCAAACCAGTTAACAACAGAAAAAACAAAACAAAACAAAAAAGACCCAAAGAGGATATGTTCAATGAAATCAGTTAAGACAACCAGTACAGATACTGAAGTGAAAAGAAAACATCTCAGAGGCTCATCTGGTTCTGTGCTAGAGACCATATAGATATCTGGTAGTTCTCTAAAGCTTGTAATGCCTACGTAATAATGAATATCCAGTTGAACAAATATTGGAGACAACATAGGAGTATGTATTACCCAATCATTACACTGCCTTTAAAAGAACAGATGTGATTTTAATCTAACACCTCCTTCACATTAGGTTCAAATGGGGATATGAATAGAAATGGGATAAAAGAGTTTTCCTGTATTTTCTTAAATTAGGCAACATGGATAGTTAATTAATAATTGAACTACCAACACTTATTACAAATTTTGACTTATGGTACTGCTGGGATTTTAGAAATTATAAACAATGTCAATTGTACTTCATTCAGTCTCATGGTTCAAAATAAGAGTAGTTTAAAATGAATTTTGAAACATAAGAACTTCATTTTCTATCCATTAAGATCCCAAATAAAGAATACCAGATATTAAAAATATGCATATATGAGAGATTACAGTTCATTGTTGGAGGGGAATGGAGATGAATGTCATAGAAGAACCTACACTGAGTAAACAGAATTGAACTATGTGACAATGACAGGAAGGTTTTTATATATATATATATGGGTTTTATATGCATATATATATATTTATATAATATATATAGTGTATACACACACACAATCCTTTTACCTTTATCTTGCACTTCTTTTGAAAATCGCTCCCTTTCAATAGCTGATTCACGTTCTATCCGCTCAATTTCAGCCAATGCATCCAATTCTACTTCATCATATGACGTTATAGCTCCTTGTTGCGAAACCTGTTGCTGTGTCTGTACCACAGGAGTTTGAGGTTGTTTTGCAGCAACTGAAGTGTTCTGTTGTAAAACAGGCACTTGTTGTGCCTGAAGGAAAGCTGTCTGTTCGTGCTGCGGCAAACACTGAGCAGCGTTTAGTGGGCGGTTAACATCCTGTGGAGTAACGGGTGTTTTAGAAGTCTGTCCTGGGTACTGCACATTAAAAGGAATATCACCCTCTGACACACTGCTGTTTTCCAAACCAGAAAGCATATCATCCTGCTGGTCCATATCCGAAGATCTTACACGAGAGAGTCTTAATGTAAGCTTAGTGGAGTCCTTGGAAGGAGAACTAATGATATCATACATTGCAGCTTTTTCAGTCTGGTCTTTTTCATCCTTGCCTAACTTCATTTTCTTTTGTTTCTTTTGCTTTCTTTCTGGAGAATCTAACAATATGTCTGGGGGAACATCTCTAGGTGATGAATAAGGTGGAGGCTGAGATTGTTGGATTAAAGGTTGTCTTGATCCTAGAATAATAATTCAGAAAAACTGAACAGTTATGTTGTTTCATGTTTATATAAAAACACACTAAATATAACCTACATAATTTTCATGTGTATTTCTACATATATCTGTGTTCACAAAAAGTCTAAATAAGATTGGTAGGAAGCACATCATTCCTAGATCAAGATGTAATCCAGATAGTTGCTTTGTATTTCCTAGGAATTTCAGCAGTCCACTGCAGGTAGAGAAGGGATCATTTCAGAGAAGATGGAAAAAAAAACCCACCACCAAAAAAGAATAAATAAAAATAGTACTGGCAGGTTCAGAATATCAACTATTAGAAAATAGCCAATGAAAGCAAGCTGACTACAGAAAAAGGAAAGATCAAAAAGATTCTTGATAAGGTTCAGTGATGAAGACTTAATGATCAGTGTATTGGCATTAGCCATTTCAGCCACACATTTTTAATTTAAAAAAAAAAATTTTGAAACATACACAACCTCCTTAACTTTGATTCTGACAGTTCATTTTCAATATTCTTTTTTTTTTTTTAAATTGCAATTTTAGGTAAGCTCATTCCAACCTCCCTCACTCATTACTATCTAGAAAACACTAAGTCTTAAGGCATTTTTCTACCATTCCCTGCCTTGTCCCCCCCCCCCCCCCCCCCCCCCCCTTTTTTTTTTTTTTTTTTTTTTTTTTTTTTTTTACACATGTTAATTTTTACTTCTACATGCACTCATTTCAGGTTTGGAGTGTATCTAGAGAAATTTTTAAAAAAGGACATTTTTAATTAAAAACATTCTCCAATTAATCACATTTAAATTTTTTGTTCCTCAAACTAAACCAGCTCCCCATAACTGTTAGCCCAGAAAAAAGCTTTGAAAAACAAAGAAGCTTTTCAACCTGTCCCAATTATAATTTTGAGCTATAATTTTTGGCTTAAAAGGAATACTGGGGGCGCAGGGGAAGGGGGGGGAGCCTACTGGCTGGACCAGTAGGGCCAGCCTCCTCTTGTTAAAGCAAACATCTACCAGATTCCATTCATCCATTGGGAAACTGATCTTCAGAAAGCAGTGACTGAGATTATTATTAGTCATTCTGGTTCAGGTCATCATAGGTCAGTAATTCTAACAACAATCAAAAACTAACTGGAATACAGGTCCCCATGTGCTTCACTCAAGAAACACCACTAAACAAGAAAGCAGCTTTATTCTGCAGCTTAAATTTCTACCAAATATTTTAAGAAATTTTAAGAATCATTAAGCAATGTACTGACCTGTAGATGAAAAAAAGAATGGATACCTCTAGCAAAACTTCAGCTGACATGAAAGGTGTGCCTTTACTGATGACTTCTTTGTACAGACTGCTATACTTATTTTCTCTCCCTAGTACATTCTGTGAGGAGTCCTGTAACTTCTGTATGTAGACAGCAGGGTATGAAATGGGTTTATCTTACCCCTTCTTGACCATCAGCAACAACTCCATGTTCTGCCAATAACATCCACAATGTTGGGAAGCCCTGTTTTGACTCATCCTGCTTCTCAAGATCTTTCCACTACTCCACTTCCCCCCCTCAAATTACATACCACACTTAACCACCAGTACTGAAGTCCTGGCTACACCCTATGAAGATCTCTCACTTGCCTTTCACCACAGATTCCTGTGCTTGTGATTCTCCCTCTCTCACCCCATTACTGCCCCTTTTGGTACTTTACATGATTGTCTTAGTGTACTGTATAGCAGACATTGTTAGCTACCGATTTCTTTTATGGTAATGACTACCACTCAGGAAATACAAGCTGCATTTTTATTTCTACAAATTAGAGGCAACTCAAAACTTTTCAAACAGATCTTGCTCACATCTTACTCTTGAATTCTCTCTTGAATACTTCCTAAGTTGCAACAATGGAACATTTACTGGTTTTCAGTTACACTTCAAATGGCGGACACAGCTTTGACTGTCCCTTGTCCTAAACTGTTAAGTAAATATGACAAGATTGTTCTGATTTGGTATTTGTCATGCTGAAAAATAACACTGCAGCAACAGATAAGGTGGTTCTGTTTATCTTTGACTAGACTTGAGGAGGTCAGAAGGATTTTAGTGCATTGCATTGAACATACTTAGAATCCAGGAAATGAAGGAACAAAAGTAAAGTTTTCCCTCTCCTAGGCAGCACTACGAATAGTATTTGAAAGTATCCTCCTCCTGAAGGAAATTCCTGAAAGGTGTTCGTAGTAAGGCCTGTAAGCTGCATTTTAAGAGTACATGTTCTGGCAGTAACTTCGCATATTTCTGAGATGTCTAATGACGGTTAAGCCTCTGGCAGTAAGGAGGCTTAGAAGCTGCAACACCTATATATAGAGGTGAAAAGAAACTGAAAAAGATGAAGCATTCTGGAACAGTTTCACTCGACCACAGACATTAGCAGTTTTGAACAGGTATCACACATTGAACATGTACCACATTCTGTTGGATGCTTAGACTTCAGATAAAACCACCCATTACACAGAGTTGTGCCTATTACTGTTGAAGTCAGTCTGGAGTATTTCCTATGGAAGAAGGCTTGAGTCATTATATGTCTGAGAACAAAGCTCTTAAAAGGCTYGTTGATAACAGAAGAAATGTTTTTGTGGAAAGAATACACAGACAGACAGGTATGATGTGTTTGCTGAACCAGTTGATATTCCAAGGTTGAGAAGGTTTGTTCTACAAAATGCTGTCAATGTAGTAGGTCATACGACTGATACTGAATACAAAGGACTATTGAAGAGACATATGATTGAAATAATGCAGATGGGTTAGGAATGCTTTGTGAATAGATAAACCGGACATTCAGTGGATAAAAAGGCCTTGAAACCTTGTGGGATAGATAGGGAGGCTAGCTTTGTGTCTTGAGTAGAATGGATAAGGAAGATATACCGGAGTAACCTAGTTTGTGCAAGAAAGTGGGTGCAAAACCAAGCCAAGGGCTAAATGGAGCATGTGTAAAGACTGAGTTCAACTAAAGGACACTGTGAGGAAGACTATCGATGACCACCAGAGGACCTTGGAAGATCACCTATAGATATAAAAGCGCATGCGTCAAAGACATTTACATACGTTAATTATTCCCAGAAATGTAAYGAATATGTATAMCTTGATTGTACATAACTCTTGCAGTTAAGAAACCCAGCACGCACACATGGTGGAATGATCCCCTGTGTGTCCGGCACTGCAATAAAGAATACCTGCTTTCTAAAGCTCCAAAACAAGTCTTAGAGAGTTCTTATTCTGCTGACTTACGGTAACACGATGATCTTCGGAAATGATCTTTGGGAATTAACCAAATTTCAGAATACTCTTTTAGARCAGAGAAATATGTAGGCAGTTTTTGAGTCTAAATCTAGGGCTGTGCAGTAACTCAGGAGGAAAAAAAACATGACTTTCTGTAGTTGATATTCCACAGTATCAGTAAAAGAATTTTGTGCAATCCCTTTTTTTATATGGCAGTGTCCTGGTTCTGTCTGGGACAGAGTCAACTTCTTCCCCAGTAGCTGGAGGGGGTGCTGTGTTTCGGGTTTGGTAATGAAAGGAAGGTTGATGGCCCATTGATGCTTTGGTTGTTGCTGGGTGGTGCTTGCACCAGGACTTTTCAGCCTCCCATGCTCTGACAGGTGCAGGGGGAGCTGGGGGGGAGCACAGCCAGGATGGTTGATCCAGCTGGCCAACGGGGTATTCTATACCATGTGACATCAGGCTCAGTATAAAAGTAGGGCAGGGGGGTGTTCTGGGGAGTTCCTCTCGCAGGGTTCATTCAGAACACGTGAGCAGTTGCACTGTGCATTGCCTGTTTTGTATATTCTGTTATTGTTGTTATCACTGTTCTACTTCGTTTTATTTCCATTATTAAACTGTTTTTATCTCAACCCTCAGTTTTTCCTTCGTGTGCCCTTCCGATTCTCTCCCCCATCCTACTGGAGGGGGGGTGAGCGAGCGGCTTCATGGTGTTTGCTGGCTGGGGTTAAACCACGACAAGCAGGAATATGTAAAACTCATGAGATAAAAAGAGATTCTCCACTGATTTGGGATRGTCATTGTATCGTTACTGAACAGCAAATACTGATGGTCAACCAGAATGTCAACATCAAATGTAGCTGAGAAGCAGGTAACATCAATAGGAAATTCTCTCTACAGAGAACAAATACACCCATCAACAATACCTCCATAGTCTTTCAGTAACAGTCATCCTGACCACTCATGAAGACCCTGGGACTGGTTCTCTATATTAATTAGTTTTCCTACTGATTCCTAGTGGTAGATGGCACTGAGTATGGAAGAAGTTTTATCAACTGCTGTAGCAGTTTATAAACACCTTTTTTCTGTGACTCTTGCCTGATTTCTTATCAAATCCTTTATAATGCAAGCAACTATAAAATGCATTGCATTGAGAGTGACTTAACCGTCTTAAAAATGCAAAGTTTCAAAACCATTTCTTGTTTGTTTACCCCTGGAATGGCTTCACTTGCACACTGTGCTTCAGTAACTTGGCTAGCAAACAAATAAGCTTCTGTCCAGGAGACTGCACACATCACTGGCATCTCCATCTTATGGTTTTTGTCTGCACTTTCTAATCACACCACAACACTCACATCTTATTTAAGCGTTCATGATACTTCCTCTGACCGTCTCTAAGCCTGTTCAGAGAAAAGACCACCTGCCTTTCAAAGCTGATGCACCAAAGTCAGACCACTGATCACATTCTTTGTTGTGATCCATATGGTTAAAAAACAACTATTAAGGTAACCAGGAACTTAGGATTCACATATTTTACARAATTGTAAAGAATTATTAGCTTTCTACTTCCACAGCAGTAGCTTCCAAAGGGTCACTGTAAACAGTATCTTCATATTCCTTTAACTCCCTTGCAGGTAAAGGTTCCCAGACATTGACAGAAAATCTTTCAGCCACCCTACATCCTTTTTTGCCAGAAGTATTGTTCCCTACGCATGAAACCTGCAAAAAAACACTAGTGAAAAAAATTAAGACTAATGTCTAATACTTGGTTCATAGCACATTGAAGAGAAACTTCAGGAACATTCAAGTGCTATACCTTTTTAAATCCATAGCAAAGTGACCCTCGAGACTCCAGGAACATTATTTAAGTGGGTAACAAGTTGTTGTACAAACCAGACTTTTTACTGGAAAAGTCTTTGGAAAGAGAGACTTTAAGGAATGCATACGTGCTACATGTGGATTATTAGACTTSACATCTGAGTAATTATACTGTAAATAAGCTCCTAAAGGCAGAAGCTGAAGAAGGAGAAAAGAACCACAGCATCATATTGTGTTCATACTGATGTTTGTCTGTTGGAAAAGTTAAGAACCTGGTGATGACAGAACCTGAGGAATACACTGTTGCCAAAAGATTTTAAGAGACTGCAGTTACAATGTGTAAATGGAAGCGTCTCATTTTTTTAATTTAATGTGATCCTATTTATTACTTTCACATAAATGGAATGTTTTCATGAAAATGGGATCAGAAATTCACCCTGGAACTCTGGCTAGACCAATCTCAGAATTGGTAATAATCACCTTAAGAATTTGTGCCCCCAGCAGGCTCAAAAAGGGAAAAACAGTCCCTTCAAAAGGATGATAAAGGACTGCCCAGAGTATTATACATAGTCTGTATGATTTAAGTACATGCTGGAAGAACAATTTCTCTCTAAGGATTGAGAYAATAGTAAAGAGGTAGTATTCCAAAGTGAATTTGCTAAGAAGTATCATCAAATCAAAACAATTTTATTCCGTAAAGCAGTAGGTCCTGAGGATTAAAGAGAACTGAGTGCCATATCTGGACTTTAGCATGGCTTTCTATATAGCTTCTCATAACTATTTCACTAACAAGCTGAAGTAGTATGATCTAGACAAAAGATCCGTAAGATTGCAGTATACCCTATTGCAAAGCTGTGTTCATAGACTATCAATTGTTAAAATGGATGAAGGGAGTATAGATGACCAAATGCAGCTTTCCAGAGCACTGTCTTAAGAATAGTACTTTAAAATATTTGTCATTAATAACTTCTTGTGTAACAGAAGTAGAGAGTATTTTATTAATCTAAAGATCATAACAGCTTTTGGTGTTGAGTCTGAGAGAGGCCCACAACTGCTTTTAAAAACAGAATCAAAAATTACAATTTTCTTGACTACTTTGAATAACCTTTTGAAACAAAAGAAATTAAGTGAGAAGCACAAGCTTTTTATTCACCTGAGAAAGAGCAATTGTAACAACATGGGAGGAAGATAGAGAATCTCTACAGAAAGACAGCAATACGTTTAAAACAACTTGCAATATGAAYCTAAGTTATCAGCAAAAAGCAGCTATACTGTCATATACAACAGTAGCATCAAAGTCATCTATGGTACTTTTCTGACTACTCATCCTTCTAAGTCTTCAGATAGAGTTGTATCTATGACTTAGGACAGTACAACTTCAAGACAGATGCAGACCAATTAGAATTCAGATTAAAAACATCAAAGACAATTAGAAGCTCAGAAATGATAACTTATGTAAAGATGATAGAAAGAAACTGTGCTGTTCAGTCTGTAGAAGATTAGATTAGTGCAAATTATGATAACATTCTTTGATATGTAAATGACTGCTATAAAAAAGGGACATGAACTGTTTTTCCTTRCCCATCGGAAAGTAGTCAAAAAGTGTCATGCCTAAGTGCAACAAAAATTATTCAGACTAGGCATTAGGAGAAAAGCTTTCTRGCACTAAGAATTTGAACAGGTTGCATGGCAAGAGTAAGGAAACTCTATTACTGACATTTTAACAAAAAAAAATAGATGGAAGTTATTCAGAGTGATACTGGTATGGGTCATCCAACATGAGGSTAAGAAGATGGGAAGCCCCAAGTCCTTTCCTGCTGTATTTTCTAAAAATCACAGAATCTTTCCTCCCAAGTTTTGTACTAGATATAAAGAAATTATTCCTTATTTTGATTAACGGACAACGTTGACATTTGTTTTCAAAGAGCATAACTGAATTTAAAATTCAAACTTACAGGGACAGCATATGAGACAGACAAAGAACAACATACGTTWGGGAGGTTTTTAGGGACAGATTGTATTCACTTTTCACATACTCTTTCAATAGTTTCCAAGGAAGAGTCCTACCATTTTCTCCAGAGCTTCAAATGCCTCACAAAAAACTCAGCTTTGGCTGTTCTAGCTTAGGACTGCTGTATTCAGAAGCATCCTTGCTTAAAAAATTAAGACTTGAAGAAACAAACAAGAATGAATGTTTATTTTGGCCTTATCAGAAAAAAATCTTTGAATAAATTTCTTCCACCTTTCTTTTGAAGGAGAGAGGGCGAGATGATAATTTTTCTTAACAAGTACCTTTGAGAACACTGAAGTCTGTACTACAGGTTTGAGAAGATTCTTAATTCTTCTTGCCACCCACTATACATTCAGAGACCAACTGTAGAGGAATCTCTCTGGACAAGTCCTAAAATAAATCCCTAAGAAAATAAAAGAAATCTTTCCAAATTATTCAGAAAATAACCAAATACCCATTAACAATTTCTGGAGGGAAGACAACTTATTTCTGGAAGAGAGTGCAAAATTACRTAGTTTCATAAGGGTTGTTGCTAGCCCTTATAGCTGTTTTCTCAGGAGTTTAGGAAACTGTATGGAAACAGGACTGTAAATGATATGAACTCTTCTCTTTGTAAAGCAATGGACTGAAAACATTGTGGAAGGCTTTCCTTTATACAGATCTTTAGAAGGTGTCTTAATAAAAAAAAAAAAAAAAAAATCTTTTCTGAGGTTTCAGAGCAGTGGGAAAGTAGAACAAATGGATAAAGGATTTTGATGAGTAATTCACCTTGGGTAATGGAACCCACAGACTATTTTATGAGATCAACAAAAGGAAAATACTCCATGTTAATTCTTCATAGACAACTTCACAAAAATGAACTTTTTAAGAAAGTAGATGTGGTAACAGATGATAGCATGAAAGCAGAGCCATTATTCTGTTTGCATAGCTAAAAATATAAAATTTACATAAAAAAGAAAAGATGAAGACTAGCCTAGAACTTCTGGATAAAACTTCAGCTGCTCTGGTACCTTTACTGGACCAGAACTGAAGCAAMGATTTCTATAACATAGAAATTTTACTCCACTGAGTAAGTGAATAACCAAACAAAATAACAAATATGACTTCTGCCATCTCTCAAATATTTGCCTGAGTTGCAAACAAAACTTCTTCCTCATCCAGATTCTATCAATCAGACAGCTATGTTCAGTCTTAAAGTAATTCAAACTGTGCAATCACATTCTCCAAGTCTCCAGAAGTCCTTGCTACTTCCATGGCAGAAGTACAGAAATGCAGTCTGTACCCGTACCTTTGGTAATTGCCACAAATTTTTATGTTATGTAAGAACACTTAAGATATTATAACATCCTTCCTGAGATCTCTCCGGACTGACGATGTCTAGTGCCATTCTTTTTGTCCTCCCAAACAAACAATTAAGTATTTTGCTAATTTTCTTTATCAAAGTTCACGACCTGTTAACCAAACTTTCAAGGGCTAATGAGAGTAGCAACAAAAAGCTCATTATAGATACTTGCTGTTTGTTAATCACTGGAAAATTTATCAGAACAACTTTCATTCCAAATCATAGGCCAAAAACTCACTGACAGGGATCCCATGTTCTAAATAACACTGTAATTATCCCCACCTCTTCCATACATTTCTAAAATACGAGATTAGAGGAAGTAAATGTCTGGCAAGATTCTTGCAGCATCAAGAATTGGTTCTCTCAATCAGGGTTCATGAATCTCTTTAAGAAGGCAAAACGGTAGCACCATTAGTAACAGTTATTTCAGTTGTGTGCTTTATCAGTGTGAAAAGTAAAGCTAGCATACAGGTAAATAAATCAAAAAGCTCCTGTTGCACTTTTTCAGCCCCTCTAATGCTGAAACATTACAATCTGAACTGTACAATCAGACTGTTTTCAGAAATAATCTGAAAAGGTATCCCTTCAAAACTGGGTTCCGAAACAGCCAACTGAAACAGCAGCAACTTTATCCAAAAAATAATTCTAATATTCTTCTGGCTGAGTGGTAATCATGTATCTGAGTGCAAGTAGCTTAGATTCACAATGATGTTAAACTGATAAGCTCGACAAAGAGAAAAACAACCATATTTAGTCTTCACCACTTACACAAGTCTTACAGCAAGTCCTTTAGCACAAGACCTCCTGAAATACTGATGCTGCTGGCATGCTATACACTTGCCACTTGAGCCACATTTCTTCTATCAAAGTTTAACACAGTATAYGCCTACAGAAGATGAACCACAGAGAACATTTAGCAGTCACAGGATCATAGGATAATTCAGGAGGTCTTTAGTTCATCCTCATGCACAAAGCAGGGTGAGCAAGGCCACATTATGGAGGACTTTACCCAGCCTGATCTTGAAAACCTCCAAGGACAGAAAATGCACAGATTCTCTGGGCAACCTTTTCCAATGCTCAACTGCCCTGAGAGTGAAAAAGTTTCTCCTTAGACCTAGTTAAAACCYGCCACTGCAATTTAAGTCCACTGTATCTCATCCTTCCTCCACAACACTGAAAATCCTGACTCAAGTCTTCCTGATAATCTCCTCATAGATATGGGAAGGCTGCTCTAAGGTCCACCCCTGCCAAAGATGTCTCTTATCCAGGCTGCACAAGGCCAGTATCTTCACCTTCTCTGGAATCTCCCCCAACTCATGTTCTTCCTCTCCACCTAACCTGACCATCCAGAAAGACTTAATTTTTTGGGGGGGCTAAAGAGAAGAAAGCACTGTTGCATCTTTCTACTATTGCCATGTAAATATATAAGCACTGGAAAAATAAATTAGCAAGAATATGCCCAAATCCCTACCTTACTAAGTCTCATGTATCTCAGTCATTGCTTCTTAGGGATAATATTAAAAAAAAGCAGTATGCATTCCAGATTCTAGCAGAAAGAATTATTTTGAGCAGATTTTTTTCTGTTCCCTCTCAACTGACTGACAGTTCACCCTATTCCTTCTCCACAGCTAAGATTTTCAGGCTTCATTTACACTATATGTATTGAGTTCGCTGAACTACTTTTAATTTCATGTTCTTAAAATTTCATTATTGCAATTAAGACAAGCATTGTATGTTAAAACACTTTTGAGCTGGTTAAGAGTTCAATACTTGTAATGCTGCCTTTAAACCATTTCTTATGTAGATCAATGGAAACCATTCTTATAAAGAATTTAATCCTCATATTGGAACGGATTTTAAATCCTTCTGTCCTCCACGAATTTGAGCTTTGTTTTGATAGATGATTAGTCAATTTTTGGACCTTCAGAAATTTCTTCTGGATCAGGGTTCAAAATAATTTTATATCCAAAACATAATGACATGCTTGCTAGTACTATCTGAATACAGAAGTCATGAGGAATAACTAAATACCTCTTTAAGCTCTCTGTTCTTTAAAATTGGAAAAAAATACATTGATATATATGACTGCTAGACTACCTTTAAGGGTTCCATCGCTTCCAGCTGGAGAGCAGACTGACTGTGGTGACCTCAAGGGAAAAGATGCAGCATTCCTTATTGAAGGATCACCATCCTAAAGTGACAATGATAAGAAATTAACATTATGAACATGAACACTTGATAAAATACTGAAATTAGTACATATACTGATAAAATGGACTGAAAAAAGCATACAAGAAATATTAGAAAAATATTTGTTTACATAAAAATCTTTGTAATTTAGACTGCTATTAGACTACTATATAGGCAATATTCCAAACCACAGTCAGCCCTAAGAAGTGTCTATAGCCAGAACATACACACTAAAATAAATCTATGTACATGTCTTCTAGCTAAACAAGCACTTTTGGCTTACACTTAGATTGCACTTAGAACTTTTTTGTTACAAGCACTCATAATAAAGAGCTGAAAAGTAGATACATGACCTCTACACAATACAAACTGAAAAAAATTGAGCATAAAATGTAGATTTTTAAAACAAACTCACCATTTTTTCATTTAACCTACCCTTAAAGCTTACCTAGAATGCCATCTTACTTTTACAGTTAAACAAATTAACACTTTGTATTTCTATCCTTCAGTGTACACACATCAGGACTGAAGAAAATCTCTAGCACTCCCATTGCAGCAGCTGAGATAGTCTTGTGTAAAACACAATTGGAGTAGCTATAGCTTGTTAATTGCCTGGCTCGACAGTTAGATAGGAAACAACTCAATTGCAACATGAAGCACTTCCCCAACATGGCAAACAAGTTTTACTGTCTTCTCAGTTTTGCACAGAACAGTCTACTTCAATGGAATTCATAATTTCTGACAAACTTCTTCATAATACAATATTAATTATGGTGTAATGATGTCCATGCTCTATCTTTAAGAATGCAAAGGTGTCTTTTTTACCCCCACACTATCTTAAAATGAAATATGAAACCCACTATTCAAATTCCCATTTAATGTTCTACATGGGGTTTTTATTGCTTTCATGGAGCCCTCTGCTGGTCACGAGTATACTCATTCACTGAATGCCCTAACCAGATTTAAACTTCTATGGAACAGTATTTCCCATTTTTAGCACTGTTTTTTATACAACATCTATGGGAACGTTTTGGGAAAGAACAAACTAACAACCTCTACATCTATGACGAGACAATATATCTAATTATAAACAAATTGCAAAAAGTCCATCCTTTTGAAGAGTAAAGTCACACAAAGGAAGTCTCCAAAGAAGTTCTAAGGTTATTTAATCTGTCTCCTAATTAAATAGGTTATTTCAGTAGCTAATATTCTAACGTGGCTCCTATTGAGGTATCTGAATACACGCAGTTCTTTCATATAACTTTTTTTTTTCAACCCTGACTTACCTGTCTGATAAAATATCTTTTATCCTTTTAACCGATTTCAACCCAATAGAGTGTTAGAAGGCTCAACTGTAATTACATTTTTACATGTCTGTATGAAAAAAATCAGCAACTGGTAGTAAGTTAGAAAGCTAAATTGGCATTTCAAGGAGACAGAAGCCTGCATACACGCTCCCTCTTACAATGTCCAAACAGCTAATTTCCACAAGCACAGCCACAGACTAGACAGTGTACACGTTATGCTTTGTGAAGGCATAGCTGACACTGCTTAGGGACAAGGAAAGAGTTTGAAATTTATGGACTGAAGGTGCTTACAAGCCAAAGAACATAAATCCRTAAGAAACCAGATTTCATCAGTTTCACCATCCATGGGCACTCAGAAAACAATTCTATTAGATATGTTTTTTTTCCTCCCACAGCATAATGATTCTAAAACTCATGCTGTGCTATTAATCACACTTATTTTTGCAACAGTGCTTGCAAAGAGAGTTGTTGCCTCATGTGAGGAAAGCCTCATGTGCAAAGAAATCTAATATTCAGATTCAATGCAATAAAAACAACTGTATCTTAAACTTATATGTTGTTATTGTAAGTCAAAGTGAATTAATTTCCTGATGAGTTACTCATTTACCTACTACACCGAAATTACGGAGCTGATTTTTTTCAGACCTGACTTATCTTTGACTTGTAATAAATCTTGAAAAAACACAAAAAATATTGAAAAAAAAGCTTGGTAACTTTTTAGCATATATGTTTTATTAGGACAGGAGAGGTCCTCTACCCATGATTGCCAAGGACATAAGGCAAAAGCGACTTTTATTAAATTAACTAAACAGACTACTTAGGTAGAGGTGACCTTTCGGGTACACATGCCATTCCTACCATAGCTTACAAATTTTCAGAAGTGCTCATTTACAGTTTCCTAGATCAGAGCTTCATCAAATGGTGATATGCAAGGACAAACTTATATTCTAGGAATGCTCTCAAGTTTACCAAAAAATCATCCTTAAATCGAGTGTATGTGTAGTGAGCCTTCAAGGGTGTACTTCCTGATTTTGTYGAATCATATATCACAAATACACAACACCCTGTAACTATTCACATTTTTAAAGCAATAAAATCCTAAAACTAAGAAAAAGAATAATTTTTTTTTTAATTTTTATGATTTAATAACCCTCATTCATAAATATCTTCGCCAAAGGTCACACTTCTTCTGAAAAGGCTGCAACATTATGATGAAGTTTATTATTCATACATAAATGCAAAACTATAATTAATCCAAATTCTTCAAACTGTCCTCTGCATGATAGCTACTAAAATCAGCTTTTAAAGGTATAATTATAAATAAAATAAATCTAACACATATGCTTCATTAAGAAAACGTACAAAGGGATAAAGTGCAATTCTGCAATGTTTACTACTTTTTATATTTAGTATTTCTCCAATTAAATCAACCAGTGAGGGTGTGCTTTATGTTTTCATAGTCTATCCATTTTGAAAGAGTTTCATTTCTAAGTTTTCATGAACTAGGATGTGGTTGCATTGCTTGGATCACAAAATTAGGGATGAATATTTTTAAATACTGCCTCCTTAAAGATTATGAAATATATTATCCTGACATTGAAGTTTTCCAAAAATCCTGTCTTAACAAAGCCAAGATTCTCTTGATAGTGTACCTTTAACATAGTTGGGGGATATATGTACATTTAATGTCAAGAACGGCTTCCTATTCTGAAGAATTTGCATTGCTGAAGCAGAGACTGAGAAAACCATCTGGTGATTATGTATTATCATAAATTCCTTCATTACAACTCTCTTGTTTAAGATACTACTTCTTAGCTAATACTTTTAATTAGCATAATTCTTGCATTTAAAAAAAAAAGACGACTAATAAAATTAATAACTCCCTTGGAGTTCTGCTGTACTAATCCTGGCAAGGGATTTAGGGAGCCTGGTGTTAATAGTACACTTGTTGAATACAACCTTTTTTTTCCACAGGCTAGTTTAGGAAGACAAAAGTAGCCCACAGGTTTTGTAAGCTAAACAAAACGCACACAAAAAAAAAAAAAAAAAAGAGGTCAGCTTGCCACCAGGTTTTGATGAAAAAATAAAACTGAAACTTAAGTGCTCTCCCCTTAAGAGCTGTTAAGAGATTGTGTGCCAAACTCGTAAAGAAGAATCCCAACAAGCTTCATCCACAGGATGAGATGTTCATTAAGAAGAAAATTAATCCAATAGTTCAAAAAAATGTGGGAGAAAATTAGGGTTTTTTTCCTTTAGATTCAAGGTTTCAGAAGGAATTTCTCCCACACAAAATAAAGTCCCTAAGGGAAAACTTCTTACAAAGAAACCAGCCCATAAAAGCACATAATAGACCAGTAAGAAAAAATGTCCATAAGAATTCTTGCCTTTGACAACACTACTATATTACCCAATAGGTTATTCAAATATGTCAAGTCTAATTGACACTTGCGGGGATCTTCAGAGAGACAAGTTAACTATACACCTGTTTAGAATCTAGTATTTCACCTAGTTTGCATCAACATATTTCTACAGTGATTGTAAAGACACTATACCATTTCTTTAAAATAAACTCATATATGAGATTATGTGAAGATTTTTTACTTTTCCTAATTTCATGAGAATGAATGTTACAAATGGTTCCAAAGGAAAAAGACATTTAGGAAAAATTAAATCTCACACATTAAAGTTGCATGGTTAAGTGTACAATCTGAAATTAAAATATATTTTCAGTATTCTATACACCAACAACAACGTCGTAAAATATCTGACTTCTAAGGCAGCTAAACACGTACTTGCTTTATCATAGTAAATATTTGCTTTACCATAAACTGATTTAAGTAACATACATCACTACTTAGTCTGTGCACCATCTGTAGGTAGTCTTCATTTGAGCCATGTCTAGAATTATCAGCATGATGATTAGCTGAATTTCCAGACAACTGACTTGAAACTTTATTTTCATGGAGATTCCTCATCCCAGCTGTGACAATGGGACTGGATACTGAAGCTGAAATACAAAAAATGTAACTAACTATACTGATACATTCACACACTCRTTAACTCTTAAAGTTTCAGAGAAAATACTATGATAGTGGATATTAATGAGTTGGACGCAAGAGGTTTGGAATCTGAACAAGAATCCAACTTTTGATTGAATCCTTTTGCCACAAATACCTTGAATAAAATTAGATATGTAAGATTTTAATTTCCAAGAGGATTTAAAACCTAAATTCCATGTACAGATTAGCCTAGTTTCTCTCCACATCTATCTTAATTACAGTCGGTATCATATTCTTACTGGTTATAGAAAACTTTGCTTTCCTCTATATAATTTGTATTCACTACCTTTAGTAACTTCCAAGGTATTCACGAGACATACAACATTACATACAGAACAGCTATATATATTCTAAGCACAATGCTAAACTTTAAGAACAAATTATTTAAAAGAATCCAATGAGAATTCTACTTACCAACAAAAAAATGTCTAGATATTTTAACAGTGTTCATGTTGTTCAAGATTGTTTTTAGAAAAGGGAAGAACAAAGAAATCTATTCATTCTGAAGGTCATCTTTGCCAGTTACTGCATACCTTGAGCATAGCTCTAGCCAACTTAGAATTAATCTAGTCAATGCCACAAAGGTGTTTGGTAAGGCTAAATAAGCTGGCAGTAAAACTTATTTTACATTGGCAAAAATGAGGTTTTCACTAGTACAGATAAATGATGGCCATAGCTAACAAATAAAAGTTTTTGGTTTGTTTTTGATCTTTTCTGTTGTCATGTATACATGACAACTATGCAAAATGGGTGTACAAAGGGGAGCAATGCAACAGTAACATGTGTTTTACTTTTTCTTCTTCCCTTTTATTTTTTTTTTTAATAAAGTATATACTACCACTCTGTACAGTCAGGAAAGCAAAGCTTAAACCTACCTGCCAACTCAAAGATTTGCATTAAGCACGTGACTCCTTCAAAGAAATTAGAAAGCCGTGAAACATGCACATGAAGGTAAAGCTGACATGAGACTGGAGAATAAAACAAACATCATGGCCTTACCTTGCTGCATCTGAGGATGTGGTGTATAACTTGGAGGATGTGAATATGGCATGTATCCTGCAGGGCTTTGAGGAGCATATGGACTAGGCACTGGACTGTTCTGTTGTGCCAAAAATCTGTTACCAGAGCTTGTCTGTGGTGGCACAAACCGGCTAAAAATAAAATAGAAAAAAGTTTTTAAAAGTTGGAAAAGTAAATTTAGAGAAATTTATTATTTCTTTTGGAATATTATACATTCAGAACATTACAACTTCTTTAAGATACAAAATTGCAACACAATCAGGAATCTCCCTCAAAAGCARTATTTTATTAAGCTATTGATACCTTCCCAACTTCAGTTATTACCTAAGAGTCACAGCTTAGGTACTGCATTAGTAAAAATAAAGAACAGAATAAAAAGCATTCATAAGACCTCCACCTAAGGAAAGCAAACAATGACACAAATATGTACTAAAATAAGATGTGTAATTTCCAAAACTTAGTCGTAGAAGTTTGAGTGAAAGTGACAGCTGTTTTAATTAACAACTAGGCCACTATGATTAACAAGGAGCCATCTACTCTAAACATGATTTTTCCAGTAAGATTTCAAAAAACTCCATCTAACAGAACTATACCGCCAAGATATAGGCATGTGATAGGTAGCTGGGTAGGACCTGACCCAAAGTCCAATGAATACAACTTATTCTTCCACCAGCTTTATCTTAGACTGATCCTACAGATAGGAAGCCATAAAAATAACATAGGCTTGTGACAGTAACACATGCACATTTTAACTCATTCTTGTATGAGCTTTTCAAAATATAAATAAACCAAATAAATACTTCAGAAGGTACACTACACCCTTTCACAACCCTCAGTTCTAGATAGCAACTTTACGAAGGTAAGCTTCCATAAAAAGAAATAGCAAAGTATTTAACACAAAGATTTTGCAAGGATTTCAAGACTTTGTAATATTCATTGTAATATTCACAATTCAAAAAACCTGCTTCAATATCCCTTTTAGATATAGAAGTAAAAAAGTGTACTGTTTTTTGTGCAGATACAGAGCATTTCATTTGCCAAAACAATTACAGTAACCTGAAGTGAAATATGAAATAAGTTTATTTTAATAATGATATCTAATAACTGAAGAGGAAATCTGTTAAAGCCCAGTAACTGTGTTGAAACTACATGCAGAACTCTTTCCTCTAGACTAGAGTACTTTGTTATATTAATAAAGGCCTGGATTATAGGTACATGTTACTTGCCAACACTCAAAAGTTTAAAAAAGAACCAGAAAGCTGACGAGGATGCTGCTGGAAGACTGGCCAAATTACTGGGCCTATCCTCCTCTGAGTGGCCTTTTGTATAACTGTTACAGCAGTACTTTGTGCTTTTACAAGCCTTCTYTCCCAGCCTGCTGTCACACTGGTGCTGTTATACTGTTCCACATAATGCTGGAACACGTTAGCCTCTTCTCTCCTATCCTCCTGCCACCAGTCTCAGCCTCTGCCACCAGCAGAAAACAGCTGGAGGGATGGCAGGAGGCGGGGGGACTCCTTAAGCAGGAAAGAAAGTTTGCCAAAATTATGGAAGGGAAAGGGAACGGTGAATCATGACTAATCCTTAGAATACAAGGATTAATTCACTGACAGAAAGATGTTTCTTTGCCAGCTGAAGAAACTCACTCTGCTGTCGGACAAATAAAAAATTTGTCTTGACACTGATGACCTTCCACTCACATACTTGCAACAAGAATTGACTGTCACTGTAGGAAGAATTTGCAGTTCGCTGCCCCTCCCACCCCATTTAAAAGAAAGCATTACCTGGAAGGGCTATGTGAGATAGTGGTTTGTTGATAATTGGAAGATGCAGGACTACCACGCATGGAATTCTGAGAAATATTAAACTGYGACATCATCATCCCTATTAAAAAGAAGACAGCAGTATTAACTTTACACACATTTCCTTTTTAATCAACGAAGTCTCTCATTTCAGAAATTACTATATAGAGATTATAAACTTTACAGACATTAACATCATCTACCCACAAACATTAGAAAACATAAGAAATGATCGATTCCACGTAAGCTGTCCATTTTACACCATGACATAAAAAAAGTGTTCCCTAAAGCAGTGTTAATTCAGTTATAAGTATTAACAGTAGTTTCTTCCTCTGTTCTTTTGAGCTTCCCAAGCCAAAACCTACTAGTAAATAGAAACATTTCATAACAGGACATGTATCCCACACCCCAGGCTGGTGTGTATAGTGCTTATTGTGCCAATACGTAAAACATTTGGAAATGTCAYGAATCAGAAGAACACAGAAAACTCGTCTCCCATTTTTAGAGCAAATACAGCAAACAATCATCTCGGGCTGAGTGCTGCAAGAGCAAGATATTCTCACCACTCCCATAATGCCTTAGTGGTTGCTTTCTACCCAGGGACAAAAGCTTTCTATTCCACCTCCATTACGCTTATAAGGAATGTTATCAAAGAAGGTGCTGAAATATTTCAACTGCAAAGCAGAACCAATATCCCAACTATAGGTTCCCACAACCTGTAGATCCCCACAGTCATGCTTTGGAAATTCAAGAGTTGTACTAGCTGGCAAGCCACAAGTACCAATGTGCTTGAAACTAATTTAAGAGACATTTGGACAATGCCCTTAATAATTTGCTTGAACTTTCGGTCAGCCCTGGAAGGGTCAAGCAGTTGGACTAGATGATCATTGTAGATCCCTTCCAAATGAAATACTTTATTCTATTCTAACTCGCATCATTATTAGGGAGCATTTAAACGAATCTTTTTTTTTTTCCTCTCTTCAATACAGGTATAAAGATTTTCCTAACAACAGCATGACACTGGAAGTTGAAGAGATGAAAAAACACGAAAATTTAAATGACTTTTAAGTTTTTTTAATGACAGAATTGAATGTCTTGCAGCTAAAAGTGTCAGAATTCACGTGCACACTGCAGCTTGGGAAGCCACAGCAAGTGATCCACAGCCATGGGTAAAAAGCACATCAGTAGTACAAATATTTTAAACCAAAGGTTAGACAGAAGGCTGACAGAAGTCCCCAATCCAGAGTGTTTGGGAGCTGTCAATCCTTCAGTTGCTATCACCGATTTCAATTACTCCAATATTCAYGTAAGCAAAACTAGTTACAGGAATCCTCCCTGACACCTTCCTTTCTCTTCCCCTCTCCCCAGTAGAGAAGAGATGTGATAATCCCCCAGGTATGCAGCAGTTACTACCTTCCAGTAGGTGTGAAGTGCTGCATTCCAAGTACATTAGCACATGCAAACTAGCCCAGAGCAGGAGTGAAAGTCCCATGTTGTGCTGAAAAAAATCAGAGATCCCCATACTTCAATACAGAGGACATCTCATTGTCCCACCTAACAGTTCCTCAACTCCTGCAAAATTAGTTTAAATGGACAGCGGTTGCCTCTACGGAGGCAAGCGAGGAGGAAACTCCAGGGGTTTTGTGTTGGAGGCAGTGCCCGGCGCGCCCACTGCCCACTCACCCCTCACTGCCACTCTCAATGCAGGTAGGTACAGTATTTTAGTCAAACTACTAACCCTTAACATCCGTGTACAGAAAGCTGACAGGATGTGCCCGTATGAGTATGAACTATACAGACGAAGTTTCATTTTATGCTTAAAAGCACAGACTGCGCTTTTAAAATACTTCAAAAATGTATCTGTTTATTTTCTCCTCCCTAAATTTAAAACACGTTTTGAACCACAGATGTAGTAGTTTTTTGTTTAAAAGAATGACAGAAAATACATAAATTAATCCAGTTTTAATGCCACTTCAAGAAACCCTAAAACTTATTCTGTGGTAGACAGCTCTCACTTCTCTTTCTCTGTTGAGGACGGGCAGGACATGGGAGGCACAGTCTAGATAACTTAAAAGAAAAAAGAACAAACCCCCACCCCCCCCCAAAAAAAAAAAAACAACAAACCAAAAACAAAACACAAAACAAAAACAACCAACAACAACAACAACAAAGTGTCTCCAAAGTTTCCAGACAGATAACAAGTATGCCTGATAATGATGCAATGAGAAAGAAGTAAAAATAAGCCTCAAACATTTAGTCTAAAAAGGAGTTGAAATTAGTCTGTGGCCATTAGAACTAAATATCTTCTTGTACATTTTTTACATTGCTATCATGTCACTAAGCAGTAGATTTATGGCTCCACTGTGCATTTCGTACCTTAAATATTTAAGATTTTAAATGCAAACTTAGTTTTGAATAATGGTAGTGTTCAGGTTTGAGAAAACATCATCCTAGTAGTAACATTAGTAGAATGAGTTTCCTTCACACATACTCCCAGCCTTGACTCTAATTTTTTTGCTTGGAAAAAAGTGATATGCATAAATCCATTGTAGCATTCCTACTAAATGCCAAAGAATGCACTACATAAAAACACAGCTCAAGGTCACAGAAGAAGTTTTGTACAATTAAACTGTATTACAGCATCAGGCATGCTTAACCTATCACTGCTCACCAACAGGTAATTTTTCAGTTAAATATACACTCTTATCGAAAGTGTGCGTCTGCAAAGTTTTTTGCTTTTACAGGCACACGTGCACTTGAATCCTTGTACAAATGAAAAGAATTATCCAAGTAATTGACATTTATGGAAAGATGCAYAAGATTTTAATCCTTCAAAATTCACAAGTTCTGATAAATATCTTAAAGTTAATGTTTTCTGAACCCTAAGCAATGCTATGAATACTAACCTATTGCAATATACTATTTTAGTTGATCTTACAACACATACCTGCTGAAAGACAAAGCCAAAGTGTTGAGAGGGAAAAGAGGAAAAATTATTATGCAAACTGAAACTAAATAATATCTTAATTTAAAATAAATAATTATAAAGACATCCACTTCACTCATACACTGTAAGACGCAAGACACACGTAGTTACAAGATGGTACGCAGAACATTCTATGTCATCTGATGAAAAAAAGTCTAAAATAAAATTAACATTTTGCCCTTGTACAAAGTTAGGCCTGATGCTGCATAGTGATGTGACTCAGTCTGTTCAGACAACCTCCAAATAGAAAACAGTCTGAAAAATCTAACTGAAAATCTAATCTAGAAATCTAAGCTGTTTGAAGACTGTTTTGACAATGGGACTGTTATCAAAAGTCAGGGAATAAGAGTTCGAAAATTGCTGCTACATTACCTGAAATGAAATATGCCAGCAATSGGGTGGGGGGTGGGGGAGGGGGAAGGTGGAGGGGTGCCTGCTCAGGACACAAAACAAAAGAAGTGTCCACATAATACATACTCCTTGCACTATTTGTTCATCATAACTAAAAACAATTCTTGCTCTAAACTTAGTGTTGAGCTACAGATCAATATGAACTTGGGAAAAAACATCAGCACAGAATTCTGCTTGTGCTTTACCTTATACTCACAAGAATTCAAAACATAGTATTTAGCTTTCTGAACATGCCTTTATTTCCTGACAAACTGTACTGAACCAAGAATTTTATTCCGTGTTTAATGTAATTCTTTAGCCAGGTGATCTTCCTGTTCTTGCATCAGAAGTGAAGTCTAGGAGGAATTAATTTGAGTTCACTTTGTCCATACCAATGCTGGAACTGACACTGTCATGGTGCAACAGACCCATCCCAGGCTGAGTAAATAGACAGGGGGTCCCACTGCCTTGATTCTTTCTCAGCTGAGGGTATTACAAATACTGGGTCACAGTAGCCAGCGCTGACTTCACCACATGCTGGACTCAACAGAAGGCAGAAGGACAATATTCAGAAGGAAGACAGTCAGGAACACAGAAGAAATGAATTTGAAATACTAGAAAACAGCCTAAATTTCATTCTTCAGGTGGCAAAATGCATTACATAAGGTCTCCACCAAATTCTCAATTGCTCTACAAATTATGACTTTACAGAGATAACAGTGTCTGTTCAGAAAGCAGAAGGAAACCCAACCTTTGCTGCCTCAACACATCAGTATAGCCTCCTTTGGCCTTGGGGATCTGAATGCGACATACTAACAGCTAGTAAGTCTACAACAATTTGCCAGCATCTAGCTTAAAGATCAACCTATTCCAGGTAAGAGTGTGGCTTTTTTCCATTGAAAACAAAGCCACACTTCATCTAGCTTTTCCAAATGTTCATTCCAGAGCTTTCTTCCTCTCAAAATACTTTGTCTACAGCTACACTTTTCCGCTCTTCCCCCTTTCTTTCCAGTTTTCAGATTTCATACTTACATTGCAATGCTTGCACTTGAAGTATTCAGAATTATGTAAAATAAAATCAAATATTCAAGGGAGTTTTAAATTCTAATCTCTTCTGGTTCTCTGCAACCACTTTGTTAACTTCATCAAAATAACACCTCTTCTTTTAAGTTTCATGTTGAATTATTTTTTATTCTGTACTAATAACTTCCTTCAAGCATAGGCCAAAGCACATTTACTAAAGATAGAGGTGCTTTTATTTCATTAAGCATTATTCTTACCCTATTGAATCAAGCTGCAAAAGTGTTTCTCCTTTTGACATACAAAATTAGCAAAAATTAGAAAGAAATTAATTAGCTTTGTCTTCTTGCTTTCAAAAGCCTCTGCTGGAACAGGTAATTTCAAAAATGATGTCTTCCTTTTGCACTGGCAAAAAGTTATTTTACTTTACAAAACTGGTGGAAAACTAATTCAAGTGTATGTTCTTTGTGGGACCACTCTGCAAACTGGCAGGACAGTCACAACTCTTCCCACAGCTGAAAAAATCATACTCTGCTACAACTACCACTAAACACAGGATCCGGAAACTGTTTGCAGAGCTTAAATTTCAGTATATATGTATCAATGAACTTACAAATACTTAGCACTGCCGTTCACATTTTCATTCCAGGAAATTTCTGCCTTCTTTCAAGGAACACTACGTGTTCTTTCCTTACCGAGTTATTTGAAAATATTGTACGGCTTTTTACTCACTAGGCTAGGTGAGCAAACCTAATAATCTCACTTCATTATTTTTCCCTTCCACAACCACCCGACACTTCCTATCCCCTGTGGACTCCAGTAACACTTCTATCTATATCTCTACAGTGCTAGCAAAGCTTTATCCTCAGACTGCGGAAACTCTGGAAATTCTTCTACTCATTTTGTAGTTTGGTATTTAAAGAACTTACTTCAGGTGCAATTCTCCAGATCTACAACTAGAATCCACCCAATTCATCCTTTGCTTGGTCTCTTTCCTTCTTCACCTTTGCCACCCAGCAGTATATCTCAACTACACCTCTAGAAGATAACTAGCTGACAAAACAGCAAAATATGTAGGGAATCACAAATTGCTGAGACGAGGAATGGCAGGGAGGAGCTATTAAGTACGGTTCCTTCAATCTTATTCCTTACCCCAGAACTATTAAGAACTACCACCACAATGGTACACTATAATCACACAGATTTTCAGGCATATTTTCCAACTTCAGTTATTTATTAAGACAAATATATGAACCTAGCCATAAAGAAATACAAATAAAATTATTTTAAAATAAAATCCAATCATTCGTCCTAGAGATTAAACTTCGTAGTGAAATTAAACATTTTTTACAAAAATACTTGGTAGAGTTTATTTCCATCCTTAGTCTAATACAATCGTTCTTAGAAGATGTCAAGGTACATAGCTTAATACTACTATCAAATACAACGTAAAGCATAAATATCACAGTTGTGCTCCGTATATATTTGTGGTTAGTACCAGTCCCCTAAACTTACAGAATAACATAAAATGCAATCAATAAATAATCAAAAATCCTTACCGCTTTGTACCCCGTATCTGTTTTGCATGCTTTTCTCCCTGAAAACATTAGGATTCCTTGCCAGGATAGCCTGCAGCAAGACTGGTATATCTCCCTCTGGATCATCACTGCCAAGGTTATCTTTCAACTCTCTGGAATTGTGGAAGTAAGCAAATAAAGAGGCAAATGCATTTTCAAATTATAAGAAACTATGAGTCAAGTAAAAAAAAAACAAAAAAAAAAAAAACAAAACTAAACAAAAAAAAACCAAAACCAAAATGAAAGAAGACAATTTACTGTTAAAATATAGAAAAAAACAAGTCTGCAAAGCACTGTTCCCTGCCTCTATTTTTTTCCTTTCTTCTTTAAGGAATGGCAGAAGAGGTATTCCTACTAGTCTTCAGAATTATCTTCTGTTACTAAGCACTTATATATACACGTCTGTCAGTTTCAGACTATTACAAAAAGTTCCTTATGCCCACTTTTATACTGTGATCTTCTCCGTAAAAGAGCACTTTGGCATAACATCAAGAAAGTATTATTGTAGGAGTGAAAATAACATATGCATGAAAGTATAACATTCAGGTTGCAGCCCAATGCTTTGAGAATCTTCTATTTTAAAAAGGGAAATTGGCATATCTTTGATATCACAGGATTCTTCCCTCTAAACCATAAAATAAAAAGTGTAATGGATTTTCTATAAATGCATCCATGCTTTCATTTATTGTTTGCTTTGAGGACTTTTAAAAGCCACTTCCACTTGATCAAAACAATTGATTGGAACATGTAGGAAAAAGACAGGGCTGTCAACATAAGACAATTCAAAGGACACCAGAGAAAAATTAAAAAAAAAAAAACACAAAAAAAACCCAAAACAAAACAAAAAACAAAAAACAAAAAGAGAATACATTAGCATACTTGCTGGTTCAATTCTTAAAATATTTTAAGTTCAATACCTAATCAGAATAGCGTCTTCCATGGGTGTCTCAAATTTTTGGGTTTTGTGTAATACTGGGTATATAATTTGTCTCTGCACATTGTTAACCAAAGTGGAACACAAATGAGTAATGAACAATCATCACCACAAGGTCTGCACTCCTAACTAGCAAGAATGGAACAAGCAGCAGATTTATAAAATAACCCCCGGAGTTATGCATAAGGGCTGCTGGACAACTGGACAGGCTGGATCGATGGGCCGAGGCCAATTGTATGAGGTTCAACAAGACCAAGCGCCGGGTCCTGCACTTGGGTCACAACAACCCCAGGCAACACTACAGGCTTGGGGAAGAATGGCTGGAAAGCTGCCCGGCAGAAAAGGACCTGGGGGTGCTGGTTGACAGCCGGCTGAACATGAGCCGGCAGTGTGCCCAGGTGGCCAAGAAGGCCAACGGCATCCTGGCCTGTGTCAGAAATAGTGTGGCCTGTGGGAGCAGGGAGGTGATTGTGCCCCTGTACTCGGCACTGGTGAGGCCGCACCTTGAATCCTGTGTTCATTTTGGGCCCCTCACTACAAGAAGGACATTGAGGTGCTGGAGCATGTCCAGAGAAGGGTGACAAAGCTGGTGAAGGGTCTGGAGAACAAGTCATATGAGGAGTGGCTGAGGGAGCTGGCGTTGTTTAGCCTGGAGAAGAGAAAGCTGAGAGGAGACCTTATTGCTCTCTACAGCTACCTGAAAGGAGGCTGTAGCGAGGTGGGTGTTGGTCTCTTCTCCCAAGTAACTAGCGAWAGGACGAGAGGAAATGGCCTCAAGTTTTGCCAGGGGAGGTTTAGATTGGATATTAGGAAAAATTTCTTCACCGAAAGGGTAGTCAAGCACTGGAACAGGCTGCCCAGGGAAGTGGTGGAGTCACCATCACTGGAGGCATTCAAAAAACATGTAGATGTGGCACTTCAGGACATGGTTTAGTGGGCATGGTGGTGTGGGGTCAACGGCTAGACTTGATGATGTTAGAGGTCTTTTCCAATCTTAATGATTCTATGATTCTAACTATTAAGATTCTGACTGACTGAAACATTTGACTTTCATATAGCAGTCATCTGCAAAGCAAGCATAATAAGACACCTGCGTGTTCTAATTTTCAGATTCTCACACACATCCTTCCCAATCTAGTTAATTTTGATTTCAAGGAATAAGGATGGTGATCTGATATAGCTGAATTTCAAAATACATACATGTGATCTGTTGACACCTGATTGAGACTGTGGACAAGCTGTGAAACCAGATTTTCATCCCTGCAAGCCAGGAGGCAGTTCACCTCTTCAGCTATCCGTCCATTGAAAAGCAGGCTTTTTGTTGTTGTAGCAGGTAAAGGTGATGGAAGAGGCAGCTGGTTCAAAACTGTTATCAGAAAACAGAAAGGAGTTCAGAATCATTTCATGAAACACAAGCATACAAATATGGACACTTTCTTACTCCCTCATGTGATTAGAAAAGAAAACTGGACAATTAAAATATAGGGAAGATTTCTGGATTTTTAAATCATGAACACACACACACACAGGCCGGACTCTGTTTTAAACAAAATAATGCAGTCAAGCCCACAAGTTATATTACTGAATTATTGTAAATATTTAACTGTGCTAAGGCAAGTATTATGAGTAAAAACATACTTTTAAACATTCCATAACATTAAGTTATTTACTATGTTATGGCAGCTTTCTCTTGGAGCCAAAAGCATTGATAAAAAGAAATGCAAAATCCTTGTAGTTGCGTGCGGTACTGGAAATGCATTTAGCATATACTTCAAGTTTTCCACTCCAATCTTCATATTTAATTAGTGTTCCCACTTTGTATGGTCAGGGTAGATTTAAAAAAAAAACCCAACCCACCAAAGAAACAAACAAGCCAACAACCAATTTAACCCACTAATTAAATTCTCAGTTTATTCTTCTCTTGTTGTATTTATTTCTATGTTAAGTCATCTTCTCAAGAAAAGGCTAGTACCGTTAGTTGGTATGATCACTAAAATGTCAATTGAGTCAATATACCTATTCACAAATCTTGGTAAAAAGATTTAATGAAAACACCATCACAACATTTCAATCAGATTACAAATGAGCACACTATACTTTCAGAGGACAGTCTGGGTCTGGGTCTACAGACATGACAGGGAAGTGTACCATATAAGAAGCCTTGACCAGATGATTGGCAGAGCTACACAGAGAAGAGGAGAGTAAGTCAGAAGAGGCCAAAAAGCTAGCTATACGGAAAAGTAACTTTCGCAGGTTCACGAAAACAAGCTGACTCTAACTTCAAGTTTCCAGGCTGATTACAGCTCTGAGATAGAGGGTTATAACCGAAGCATTATAAATAGTTTCAGAAAAAACAACTTAGGTGAAATATACTCTTTTGGCTCTTACATTTTGAAATTCTTTTTTTAAAAAAAAGGTGTGGGGGGGATTCCAGTATTTTCCCCCCTATACAATGTATATCATTACTGTATTTAGAAATAAATTGCAATTCAAATAGAAGTGTATAATATATTAAAATAGCTTTCATTACTTGCATCAGATTATCTTGAATGTGCCAGAATCTTGGAAAAAATCGCAAGATCACCAAAACATATTTATTAAAACAATACAAATTCAGCTAGTTAACTAGCCTACTTTACTGCCCCTAGTCATCATGTCCTTCATGTTTTTAGGGCAACAAGTCTTGCCCATTCCAGTTTCTTCTTTTCACACAGAGAAAAATAAGATGAAGCAGTTACAAGCCTTTCTCTTTCAGCTGTTCCAGAGTTTCTAAACATCAGACAAATACGACAGATAAAGAAGCAAATGCACATAACACAAGGGCTAATCCCATCAAAAGTAGTTCAGTATTTCAAGAAACTCTTGCACCAGGAGTCTGGTCAGTGCCTTCTACCAGTCAAGTATTTTGACGTTCTTTAGAACCTTACCTGCAAATATTTAATGCTGGAAAACTGCCCATAGGCCGGCAACTTATTATTTGCATTCTGATGGTCCATTATTAGACATACATAATGATACATATATACACATCTCAATACATAAGTAGCATCTTCCAATTTGATATTTCAGAATATCAAAAGAACATGAAGAAGTGGGTTTTTTCCTCCAATACATCTGCTTTTTTTTACTGTAGGCAATTAAATTCAATATACTTTCAGCATCTCTTGGAAAGTCTCCAAATTTCAACAGTATAATAATAAAAACAAGAGCTCAGAAGAAGCACCTGGGTAACTGAGTCAAATTATCCTCAGACAACTGAGCTATAAATTCTTTCTTACACTTCATAAAGAAGATGCACCTTTGTCCCAACTGCTTCTTATTGCAATGGCTGTTCTAGGTCTTCATTACAGTAATAATAAATCTCCTCTTAGTTTTCACTAGGAATTTATTTTTGATCACATTATAACCATTTGGTTTTGTGCCAGTATCAGCTTTTAATGTAAATAGTTCTTCTCCTTTCCTTGCATTCTGTCTTCCTGACGTATTTAAAGACAGCACACACACCTCAACTGCTCCTTTTGTGGGCTGAACAGCTAAGAAAGAAGACTCAGAGGTTCAGCTGCTTATTTCCATTCTAGCAGCCATTCTTTGCACCTATTAATTAGAGCAACTTTTTTGTACCTTGTCCAAAACTGAGGAACTAGCTTTCAAGTATATTCAGCATATTCCACAACTGTCTTTAGTCAGTTGAACATCAGTCTAATCCTCTCTCTTTTTTCAGTGAAGATGATGAGATGTATGTTTTAGACAAATATTTTATCATTTATATGGCTTTCTTTATTTGTGGGGTACCCAGATATGCTACTAATCAAACAATTAATTCCTGTATTTTGTTTCAGGTTTCCTTAAGGGTTTTTTTTAACCTACACTTCATTTCGTTTCATGTTTAAATTAGCATGTTCTATTTGAATAGATTTCTAAAATTCAAGCTATGATAAAATTAACATTTTTAATGCCAAATCTGATTTTGAACCGATTTACCTTTATGAACTTTTAAAATAAAACTATTTTTAGTATTTTGAAAATGCAGGTATTTACCGAAGAGGTAGAAAACAGCATAGTAGAGACAAGAAAAAGAAGAGTACTTACGGTCTGTAAGACTAGCAATCCCTGCAAGAGTAGTGATGGGAACATGAGGCATATCCCCATTCATCCTGAAGTTCTGGGATAGTAGTGCCTACACAGATATTTTAGTTCAGGTGCCAGCTATCATTACTTCCCATCTCCCAAGCACTAAAAAAAAAAAAAAAAAAAAAGAACAAAACCAAATGAAAATTCTCCGTTTCTCAGTTTACTTTTTTAGAATTTTAAATTCAGTAACATAAATGATGCAAGATAAGGCTATCAAAAGAAAATTTGCTCAGGTTATACAGTACCAACTCAAAAATTGGTAACAAAACTTCCGTTAGCTCATACTGCAGTGAATAGCACTTAATGCATAACCAGTTCAAGTAATTAGCTGCTATATTCACTTCCAAGTTTGCAGAAGGAGGTTATTTTTCATATAAGAAGAGGCTAGCAAAACCAAAAGGAGTAATTTACAGATGCAAAGATCAAGGAGTAAACAAAGTGACAAATACAAAATCTTAGTATATTTTAAAAGTAGTAGCTATTTCAAAATTGATCTGAAAATATCTCTTTAATATTAAACATTGTCTGGTCAAACTACTACGAGGAACGATATCACCCCCTCCACAAAAAGAAAAGGTTTAGCCACCACTGAACTAGCTCGTTTATTTCCTGTAAAACAGCACAGTTTATCTTCAACTACTGAAAAAGGAATTTGTTCACTCAGTTTTCACTAACTATAAATATCCTAACTGTAACGAAGTCCACACTGCAAAAAAAAAAAGTCATTGCAATAATTTCAACTGCAGTTCCAAAACCACAAAAATTTACAAAGATCACACATTACAATCCACTACTATACTAATGAAATGAGAAAAATTGAACAGGATGTTTTCTGAGGACAAACAAAATAAATTAAAAGAAAGGAATTTCATATATATGCAGTTACCTATTATAGACAGGCACCTGTGTTAACAGTTTGGGAAATAGTAAAGAGACTTCTTCTGTAAGCATTTATGTTATCTGCTGAAGATGCTGAAATCATGATTTGCCTACACTTACTTTACAAGCCAACATTTTTGAGAATTACATATACAATACATACAAGTCAAAAGATCACTGTCATTTCCTTAGTAATTATCTCATTCTTTCTTATGACACACCAATGGCAATATATAGGACACCACCGCTACAGACTCCAAGCACGACAAGGAAACCCAATGTTATAAGTCTTTTTCCTGCTCAAAGTTTTTATGAACTACTGAAGTTAAATTTTCAAAGTTTCCCTATCTACTCACAACTGAATTCTTTGAAAAAAATACCAATGCTGAGGTTAAACAGGACTGAGAATGAATTTACTTCCTTTGCTGCACCTGCCACAGTCTCCTTCTCACCACTAAATTACATTTGTTTATTAAAAATATAGTACATTAACAGTTTCCTTAACTAGATTTCTGGTACAGATAGATATTCTGTGTGGGTTGCTGTGTTTGGGTTTTTTTAATCCAGGAGAAAATAGCCTTCAAACACCCAGAGCAGTTTCAAATACTACTTGATACTAGAGGTTTTTTACCCGAAACAAATACCAATATACACAGAATTTCAGTGGTTTCTTAGTTCCATAAATAAGCAATTCTTAAAAGAAAAAAAAAAAAAGACAACCTAACTTTTCCCACAATGAGTCTGCAACAGCAAACCCACAGGAGCTAACACTTTTAGAATTTAACATTTCATTGAAAGGTTAGTAATTAAAGACATCTTAAAGAACACCTTTCACACATAAATTGTGTACAATAAAAAGGTCATGTCTGATGACCTCTCCTGACTGAAGCTGCCTCAAAACTGACTAAGGCCACGTCACTTGTCAGTATTATTGGAAATCCGGTATGTGACACAAACAACGAAAAAAACAAGAAAAAAAAAATCTGTTCACCTTCCCTTCCTGATCACCTGGGAAAGCTGTAAACATCAGAGGCTGACACTACCAATTCAAGTTCTTTCCTGGTATTACTGCCACAATAGCTAAATTATACACATATGCAATGGGAAAAATTCCTTCAAATCCAGACACTTAATTTAGAAACCTTCTCTACAGATACATGATAAGAAACCTGAACTGGAAAGATCCAGACCTGAGAGTGGAGCAAGTGCAGTGAGCTAGGATGGTCAGGGAAAGAGTAAACTTTCTTTGTAAGAGGAGAGTAGAAGTGGTTGGGGTTAGTTTGTTTAGCTAACAAAACAAAGGTCAAGAGGGGATGTGGTTGCTCTCTCTAAGGCAGTCAAAGAAGGTTACAAAGGAAGAACACTACAGGGCAATACTAACACAAGAATAAATGGGGACATGAGTGCAAGCAAGAAGAAAATCAGAATAAAGCTTCTCACCATCAGAGCTGCCACTTTCTGGAACAGCCTTCCATCAGGAGTAGAAGAGATAAGCAACACCATTACTTTAAAGATGGATCATATAGATGTTACAGAAGGGACAGGATGTGGTTGCCTGCACCAGCTGGGAACTAAGCACAGCAATTCAAGAAGTTTGTCTCTTACCCTACAAAGTTTTTGTAAGTATGATGATGTGAGTAAACAGATGAGAGTAAACAAAAGACAAAGAAAGACTGATGGGATTAAGGGATGGGATTAGTTTATACAACCAACACAATACGAAGAAACCACATAGGACTATCTGGGTCCAAATACTACATCTGTTGTGTTGAGAGCAAAATTGTGTCTGTTATACAACTGGCAAACAAGGTGGGATTCAATTCCAGAACTAGAGACTGAGATCCAATGAAACTAGAACTCAAATTTGATGTCATTGAAAACATTAAAATTAGTAAACTCACTCATTTAAGGAATTTAAAATATCAAGCAGTTAGGGGAAAAAAATTGACAGCTCAAGATGAGATAGGTTCTTTCATACAAAACATCAGAACAGTATGCAACAATTAATGGCTTGACTGACAGAGAAGTTTTATTGTGGGTTTTTTTTTTCCCCATTCCCCAACTATATCAAGAGTTAAAAGTACTACATTGTAGCAGCTCATAATTAGTCAAGAAGAAACAACATTTTTCACTATTTACAAGATTTTACATTATCAGCTTTGTACAGTAGCTATTACCAGTAATACAGCATTTCTTGTTTTGTTTTGCTTGTGTGCGCAGCTTTTGCTTTACATATTGAACTGTCTTTATTTCAACCCACAAGTTTTCTCACTTCTACTCTTCTGATTCTCTCCCTCATCCCACCAGGGTAAGGTGAGCAGGCGGCTATGTGGGGCTTAGCTGCCAGCTGGGATTAAACAAGAGCAGGGCAGTAACACACAGGCTCAGTAGTAATGCAAAGATAAGTAACCAACCTCAGGATTCAGCAATTTCCTATGTATGTTTAAATGCTTCATTTCCCATACTCCAGGGTACTCTTTAAATTATATCTTTGGATTGAAAAAATAAATTATATATGAATGACCTAATATATTTCTGAGAAGAAGATTATAGACAAAATTAGATGGATTAAAACTAAATTTTAAAGAGGGGCTATGGTATTAAGTCTCCGTATTTTTCTTTTTTAAAAGCATTCCATTAAATAGAATACTTTAAATACAGTTATGTTTCATTTAGTTTAGATTATGAAATCTTTATTTAGCATGAAAATACTTTCAAAAGTGGTTTTCATTTTTTATATGTTGAGTAGCATCATATTGATGTAACCGCAGTACCATGATCAAAGCTACTTTCTGCAGCTGCACAAAGTAAACCAGTACAACACATGTACTAGCTATTTTATAATTTAGGCGAGCAGTGGGCTTTTTCTTTTCTTTTAAATCAGCAAACATGCTATTAGAAAATTAAGAAGCCTTGTCTCATAGCCAGTTTTAAACTTCCGCATTTTGCAATAAACTACTTTTCCTGTTAGTTGCTATATGAATCTCTGCTAGTTATCAGTCCATAAGATGTCCTAAAAAAAAAAAATCACTTAAAGAATGAGGGAGAGGCAGAAAGAGAATGAATGAATATCCTCTACTCATTCAAATAAGATACCATGACTGAGGTACATCATAGATTTACCCACAAGAGGGCAGATTTCTGGTTTCCATACCAGAGCTACAGTTTGATACAATAAGTTTCCAGAACTAAATGCTTTCAAAAATACTTCAAAAATACTAAAGGAGGAGATACAGTTGTCAAAACATAGTCTAACACTTACTTAAGTAACGGGGGGGGGGGAGCATACACATTCACAATATAAAGCATCTTAACACTAATTGAATCTCAGAAAAGGGAGTGTAGGAAGTGAACACTAATTAATCACTGATGCAGCTGTCTAAGGTTAAAACAGTAACGCAAGAAACTACGAAGCTACCTGGTATGAATCTACCTTGAGCAACCAAAGTGGGGGGCAGGGGGAGTGGTTGCAGATGTGGGGGAGGTGAAGAGGGGTGGTGGTGGTGGGGTGTCAGAAATCCAGAAGACTCATTATTAACAATAAAAGCCAATGAAAACACACCAGCATTTATAAAACCAGGAAGTTCACAGTATGTACAGAATAGTTTCATCTTCTACAATACTGGCTACAAATAATTAAGTTTGAAAATACCAATACAGAAATCCCAGACGCACAAAACCAGATGAAATTCAGTGTACTATGAAATCTGTATGTTTGGTTCATAAAGTGATAAGTGAGCAGAATCAGTGACGCTGACAAAGCATGTGAAAAATTAAAAAGTTTGAGATAAAAATTACCTAGTACAATTTCTAAACCAATATTAGCATAATGTGTTTTTCTAAAACTATTCCAATAGTAGGTGCTCAAATCACTACAAACTACAACCACTGTAAGAAAAGAAACCTTAGTGACAAGTACTGTACTACACCAATTTTAAGTTGCTTCTGAATACAAAGCAATCTTTAGAAAAAAATTTTAGAGCAACAAGCTTCTTCCTCTGTGGCTACTGCCACATTCCTTTGGTCTCCGCCATGCTGTTCGATAACAATGACACTGATGCCTCTGCTGCCCGTGTGATAGCAGTGGCAGTGACACTACAGTAAATGGCAAGAGAAATCCCAGTAAAGGTGGAAGCATACACAGTATGAGAGGTCTGAGGATTCAAGGAAAGATGTCCGTCCCCTAATGCAGGAGTGCACACATTTCTACCAGGGTAAACTAACATAAAGCATAAACTGTGCTTGGCACCTGTAATAACTCTTCGTGGGGGAGGAGAGGAGGAGAATTGACACAAACGGACCACCACACACAAAAAAAAAATCAGCACTAAGCCATGTGCAGAGAGCAGATACCTGTGGGTAGTACGCAGCTTCCCTGATCTACACTACGTGAACGTCTAGCATGAAAAGTTGAATTTTCTTGCTACCTCGCAATTACAAAGGGTGAAAATTCATTAGAACACAGCTTCCTGAAAAGAAGGAATAGGTCTCCAGCAGCATTAGGACCTTTTTCTGTTAAAGCCATTTCCTTCTTTCAAGCACACTAAACTTTTCCTTTTTATTCATTTTATTTCATATAAAAATTAAAAAGCACTTATAAACAGTGTTCTGCACTTAAAAATAACATCTCAAATATTTAATTTGAATGCCTTAGCGCAAAGAACTCTTTAAAATGAGCCCATATAAGGTCCTTCATGCACAAATAAGAAATTTAAGACCCAAGTAAAAGCCTATTCTTTCAGGCAACATAACCTGACCCAAAAATTCGCAGAAAATCAAATTATACTTACAATGTGTTGTGATGATCAACAAGTGTAGCTTATTTCAGCAAAAGAAAAAAATGTAAATCTCAGAATTACTGATTTACAGTGCATCAAGGGGGCTATGTGAATAACTAAGAATACTGTTCTACAGGAAAGTGTATTTCCTGCTATTTCATTAGAGAACTAATGCAAAACAGAATCTGTTTAAAGAGCCTGACTCTTAGGCAACTCAGTTGCCTTCTTAAAACACAGGGATTAAATTTAAGTGAATGGAACACAAATCTTGCACCTGGTTCCAAAATAAGATCCTACTGGCTCCTTCTCATTAGAAAAGCGATACAAGATCAAGTCCTACTGATAAGGCAGCAAAATCTAAACCAAAGAACTGGTATATTTTAAAAAGTTCACCTGTATAAAATACACATTATTTTTGCAGGCACAATTACATTGATAGCTATTAGACATGAAATACCTTAGTAGGGTAGTTATGTTCACCAGTTCTGCAAAATAAAGCAGCTAAAACTTCTCTCAGGGAGAATCCAGTTATTCAGGGAGTTTATTACTGCTCCTTTTTCACCTTTTTAAGCAATAAATATCCTCTTTATGAGATTCTCCTTTCATGTCAAAGACCCTGACACTACTGAGGGCTATTGAATTCTTTTTGTCCTGCAGAAGCAAATGTAGTATTAAACTGTAAAAACCTAACTTTGCTTGGCAGCAGTCATGATACTAAGCATAGCTGAGAAATTCAAACGTAAAGGGAAAACCCCAAGCTACTTCAGTAGTTCATTTCCCATCTGCACTACATATTCCACATGCAACTTCCATTCCAACAGAGAAAGTACATCTGTAATTGTGCTCTTTTTGGTGAGCACAGCCCTTTTGCTTGCTCAGGCACACATGCAGCAGCTGATATTAGATACAGTTCATTTTATTGAAAGGAAATAGCTAAGAGATGTGTAGAAAAGCAAGAGCAATTAAAAGAGTTCGTTAGGTCAGCTCTGTCAAATGGAGGAAACTTTAGGTTGCAACACATCTTTGTTAACAAAATAGTTAGGACAGGTATGAAAGAGGAAGTAGCAGCTTGGTTTTTTCAAATTTTTCTTGAATGTCTCATTTATGTTAGCTGGTAGTAGTGCTGTCATTTTCTAAAAACAGTTGTGTACTGACATTTACTTGTATTTTAAAGACTTTTCATTCTTTAATTAGGTTGGATCTTAACCAGGCTAAAAACCTAGTGACTAAACACTGAACCAAAACTTATTGGAATCTTTTCCAATTTTTAATGTTACATTTCTGCCTTTGAACTCTCTCAGATGATTCATAACCTTTATAAAACAAAACTGGGAGGAAATAAACCTCTTGAGGCAGCAGCTGATTTTTGCACATCTTCCAGTCACACAATTTTTGCCTCTTTTTTGACTTTGAAAAACAATGAAAACCCCTCCAATTTTCTTTAACACACACTAAGAAAACAAATGCACAAGTATAACATTTCTTTAGAGATCCACAATAAACGCCAATGTAAAATTCTATATAAACAGATTTAGTGTGTTGCATTTCAAAAGCGCCTCACTGCCTTTTTATATTGGAATTAATATTGACCTGGGATATGTTATTCCCTTTGTCCTAATACTCATCTTGTTGCCTGTTTTTCAACTTAAGTTCCATGCACGTTTAAGAGAGACGAATGCTGTATAGCACTGCAGGTGGTTAAGATGCTTTTCTTCTGGATTGGCGCATTATTTCCCCTCATCTCCTCACCACAACGATACAATTCCTCTATCCAAAGGCTCTATGACAGCCCTCTGTAACACACCCAGTTTCCTCCCCTCACATCAAATCCACTCCCACACCTCTCAGCTGCTAGATGGAAGAGAGACAGCACATGCTGCAGCCTCTTCCTAAATGGGGACATGAGTATCTCCTCTATCTAGCAACCAATTTTCACAAACTAAACTATCTTGAGACTTCCACCCCCTGTAAAATACAACTGAAGTTAGCTGATGCTTCCCAAAATTATTAGACTGAAGGCTTACACATAAACAAGTGCCATGATCATTAGGCAGAAAATGATTAAATAAATTAGTGTTTTTACCAACTATGTGCAGAAACACATGAAGAGCTTTGGTTGTATTGTCTACTGCACACATTTGCACAATTACTGGTAATGCAACTATTTCTGTAATTTTGTAGCATTCACTACCCAAAATTTGTTCTGTTTGGTTCATTTTACAAGAAGCAGTTTATGTTGCTCATGCAACATACAGACAAGATATACTCTCTCTAAAGGAAAGTATGCTAACATTTAAAAGACAAAAAAATGAAAATAATCAATGCAATTTAACATTTTAACTAAGAATATTAATATCTTGCAAAAACATATTTCTTAGAAAGATTGAACATGAGAGCATAAGTAACTTTTAAAAAAAATAAAGGCAGTGTTAGTTTCTAATAAATAAAATAATTGTGTAAGAGACTTCAAACATATGAAAATTGTCATCTCTTGATAACTGATTTTAGTTAGTGTTTATATTCTAAAATTGAGGATTGCATAAACTTTTTGGCATACACCATCCAACCTAGCAATCCTAAAAATGTAGAGGTCCATGATTTTGTGACTACAGAAGTATGATTAGCGCCAAGAGTCCCTGACTCTTTCCTTTATGGCATTTTTTTTTAATTATCTTCCTATCCTATTTCATTACCATTCCTATTAACATTATAAACAAAGAGATTATCAACAAACATGTAAAACAATATCACTAGTCAGCCAAGACATTCATTTCTCCCAACTGTACAGAGAATCTGGTCACTAAAGGCTTTTCTTCATATGAACACTATAGTCAGCTAAACTCTTGGAGCACAATGAACTCAAAGACAGCATAGGAAACAAATGGAGACTACAGCTGGAAAAATCACACATACTCGAAGTTATTAATAAGCCCTGAAGCATACAGCACACAACATCGAGGTATTGTGTTGCAATTACAATTAATCAACTAAGCTTAAATGATGACCAGCTCACCATGAGCAACTAGGGCTACATGGTAACAATCAGGGTATCTCTCAATAGCTAGGAAAAATATTATATTGGGTTATGGTTTTTGTAGGTCTGGGGATGGATTCATACAGTTTCCCAGGAAAGTTCCCTATGTCATCCTGAACTGCTGCTGCTGTTGCTGGTTCTCCTATGCTTGCAGCACAAACACAACAGAAGTTTCTTAAGCTTGCAAACTGTGCTGAAAGGAGGGATGCAGTTCCAAGAAAAGCATTTCTCTAAAGCAGTGTCTCTTTCACCTTACTGATCATCTTCCATATCCTACCCTTAATAGGCTGCAGATGTTACAAATCTAAACCAAAGCTACCTAGGAATTGCACGAATTGGTTTGCAAAGCTGCTCACAGGCTTAGTCAAGCTCACAGCTTCAATCAAGCTTAAACTTCTCAACTTTCAAATCTCCTGAAATTACCAGTCACAGCATAAACAAACATTCTATCAATAACAATCAGGTGGAATCTCAAAATTATGATGGCCATGCACAAAAAAGCTTGGGGATTTTTAATGTTTGACCTGTCCATGTTAAACATTCTCAGCTCACCTCCACTGGGTACTGCAATAATACAAAGAAACACAGAATAGCTGCCAACAGTGAAAGCGTATTTGTAGAAGTAATAACTGGGAGCAAAACAAAAGGTAAATATTTGTGTGGATAGGACTACCACGACCCAGTTAGTATAAAACAAGTACAACGAAGAACACTACTTTGAAGAAAATCTCCTATGCATAGAAATCCCCTAAAACACCCATCTGATTTTTTTTTCTTTTTTTTTTTTTTTTCCTTTAGCAGATTTAAGTATCTCAAGCCAGTTTGGAAATTTTCTTCATACCTAAGTAGAGTTCACTCAATGCAACTTAATTTTACAGTAAAATAAAACCAACTTAGTTCAAGCTACTAATTATGAAAGAGAATATAAACTCAAATGTTTACTGTAGCTCAGCTAAAGCAATTTAAATTAATTCCTCCTGCTAATTTACACTAAAAGCCTTAAGTGTTATGTAGACAAGGTTTGAGTAATCCCTTTATTTCTGATTATTTGGACAAAACTCAGTCACACATCTTGAAATAGTTCAGCTGAACACAATTAATACATCTGTGAACTAGCTTCAATTTTGTTTTTCCAAGAAATAGGGAAAATTTTAAGTTTCACATTGTAAATTCCTATCATAACTTCTGGTACAAAGTTATCAATCAGAATAAAGTGGGTAGAACAAATAAATGAAAACAGAAGATTCACTATGACATTTCAAGATTGAACCATTGTCAATTCAGAGGAAGAACAATATCAAAACCAAGGCATACCACTAGAGACCAAGTAAAAACACTCCCATATAAAGAGATTAGACTGTGGGCGATGAATAGTAGATTTTATTTTCACTTTAAAGAGCAAAGCAGGATCATAATCCATGACACAAAAAGCTGAGAAACTTTCCCACTGAGGAACTGTGCTAAAAATTTCACTTCATTTGCAGTCTATTTTGAAAAAACTCAGAACATGGCCCTTCTGTAATGGCTACCTTCTCCTTCCACAGCAATTCCAGAAGGGACAAGGCTAGAGGAGACAAAGAAGGCCAAAGAGCTTACAGAACAGTCTATGAAACTAACGTGATTACCAATCCAACAAGTTATCCCTTGCTGACCTTTCTCCGACATCCAGGATTTATTTTTTTGAAATTTCATGTCTTTATAGCCTAGTCTGGTTTTGTTCTGCTCCTTTATGTTTCACCAGCTGCCTTTCAGAGTTCCCAAGGATGAGGCTGAGTCACAGAGTTAGAAGGCTGCAGCTCAGTTCCTCAGACAGGTAGGCATGCATACATGCATGCGCACATATAGGGACTGGGGAAGAAGATGGAAGAATTTTAGATGAATGCAATCAGTAACTACAACTGGGATTCCCGTCCTTTTATGGAATAGGGCTTCTGCTGACTCAGAGGACAGCACAAAGACAAATGAGTAAAAAGGAAGACAGTTACACTTCCCATAACTTTTACGAACACGGCTTTTAGCTGACTGAAGGCACAACACACCAACTTAATGTTTCCTGACCTGCCTTTCTCCTGCCCCAACTGCTTATCATTTTCCTCGTGTCCATGATTTATGTATTAATCCCATTCCTCCATAAAACATGGTCTGTCCATGCAGATATTTCTACAGAGCTCTCCTTTTCAGTATGCAACACAAAGAACAGCAGAAAACAAGTCACTTTAAATTTGACAAGACTAAAAATTACCATCAAGCTAACACTGCAACTACCCTACACTGCATTGAACAATGCCTTTTAGTACCAATGAGGTAGGTAGTCCATGACAACAAATACCAAAGACATTCCATATACTTGTTTTCCCTTCTCTCTTCCCCCCCACACTTTGAGGGAGAAGAAAGGAATAGAGGACTACTACTGTGCTCATGCATCCATGATTTTGCATATCTCATTATTTTTCTCCCCAAAGATCACAGAATGGTTAAGGTGGGAAGTGACCTCTGGAGGTTATCTTGTCCAACCTCCTGCTCAAGCAGAGACACCAAAATCAGGTTTCCCAGAAACTGGCAGGGGGGGGAGGGGGGGATGAGGAGGAGGAGGAGGAGGGGAGATAAAAAAAAAATCTATATACTCAAACTGACTACATATTTTATTTTCTTTAGCAGTAATCTTTGTTTTATCTGGCATAACTACGTGACTTGCTCTACAACAAAATAAATCCAAAGACAATTCAACCATTTAGACAACATATTTTATTAAACTGAGGAAGAAAGTATCTCCCAAAATCTGAGGTTCCCTATTCCAAAAATAACCGTGTAAACAATCCATTGAGCAACTTTATATTAACAAAACTAGTATTTTCAACAATTGCAGAATATTTTTTTCAACTAATCCTCTAAAAGTAGGTACTTTCTCCATTTTCATTTTAAAGAAAAGTAGTGAGACTTTCAGATTACAAAGGCCCCAAGGAAAGCTGCATCTAACATTTCCAGTCTTGACATTGACAGTAACAAAGCAAGAACTTCCCCTGAAATTCACCACATTAACCTCTTTAGACCAAGTAAGTTACAGCTAACACATAACAACACACCAAGAGTACGTACAGCTAAAAAAGTCATCACAAGGTAAAAAAGCATCAGTAATCCAGAAATTGCACTAAATTCTGCAAAGAATTAAGTCTACACTTAAGTGTGCTTGTTTCCCAAAGCCATTCCATGTTGTAGTTTTTACTTTTGGCTTTTAATCCTATTCGTGTATTACTTTGATGGAAGGTAGAAACTAAGTTACTTGCTTGAAGAGAGTTGACAAGTACACTGAATAGTTGTATTTTTAAAAAAAAAAAAATTTACTGTAAGTAAGAAGAATAACAAACAAAAAACCAAATCCAACACAAACCACCAGAGGCTTTTTAAATGCATCTTGCAAAAAGAAATGGGTATCTCAACATCTCCAACTGGAATGGTCTTTCTAAACAAAATTAGAAATATCCATAATGACAGAGGCATTTTTTCTTAAGTGTTTAGTGGATTCAGCAAAGTCTTCACTATTCTGTTCATAGATTCATAGAACTGGAAAAGATTCAGCTTCCAGCTTTAAGTGCCAGTACTCGGTATGAGCCACAGGCTTCCTATTCTTGCTTTGACAAATATGAAGACCTTTGGTTAAATAAGCTCTCTGAAACCAGATGAAGTGGATGAACTGGAAACACTGGATCCAAAGACCTCTCTTTTCTACTTCCCCAATTAGACTGTAGCTACAGTTTAGTACAACCACTACAGTTACTCAACCAGGATGAAAAATAGGTATGTTCCTCTCTGAAAAATACATCTCCAACCAGAAAAGCCATGCCTTTTCTGATTGGAGGAAAAAAAAGTAGTAAAATAGTTGTGTGCTATCCTAAATTGCCAGTCTCCATAACACCATATAGATAGAAACCTTCTAATCTATTTTGTTGAACTTTCATTTAATACACCTGCAGAATTTTACTGACGATAAACTACTCTTGAGTAGTCCATGATGCACTACAAAGCCTTAAACTTCAACATAGCATGATATTATCATTACAAGATGTTATCAATCACTATCTAATCAAAGCTAACTACTTCATCTGCCACTTCTGTTGTACTTGCCTCCCATTTCTCTTCTTTTGGATAATATGCAATACAGTTTGCAAACATGAAAATATAATAAAAAGGGTAAAATCTTAACTACGATGCCTGCAACTTTGCTATGATTGGGAAGAGAAAAGAAGAGCTCCAATAAGATCAAACCATTACCAATAAGGTGCACTATTGGATAAAGATGAAAATCTATCTGTTCCTAAGATTTCTCCTTTTCCAGTAACCCTTCTCTTAGATCGGTAAATACAATGCCTTTGATCTGCTGAAGTAACCATTATTAACACTCATCATACAGATTCCCAAGCAAAAGGTTTGCTTCCCAAGCCTTGAAGGAACAAAACTTTTTTTGCCAATTGCTCAGTTCTTCCAAAGTAACTTTTACTGCATGTTATACACTTGAAACTTTTTTGCTGGTTTCAAAGCAATGGTCACAGCATTTGCAACTGCTGTAGAAATGTATATGGCTGCTTGTAATGACCATCTGACTTCCCTTTACTGAATTCCCTCAATTCAATTCAGTCTTCCAGCAGGACTTTGCAAGTGACTACCTTCTCCCAAGGGAAATTATTGTTATCTGTCACACAAAACTTTACAGTACATCTTCCAAAGCTTGAATGGTGCTGAAAATTGCATTCTAGGTTAAAACACACACACACAACCCCCAAACAAAAAGAGTATCTTAAGATATCGGTTCTTAGAAATGCCTTTACTAGACCTCAGCTCCTCTTGGAAAAATGAAAGTCCTTCAGAATCACTCCTCACCACAAATTTTAAAACTAGATGGAAAAAGGACTGGACTTGCCATAGGTCTTGAGCTGATTCCATGTTCTCAGTTCAGAAGGCAATTTTGGTATCTAGCCTTCACAAAGCATGCAAAACCTCTAATACAAGTGCTATTTTAATGTCCAGGATATTATGTGAGACAGGCAATTTTGGAAAGCTATAAGCAATCACTCCCATAAAATTTCCATTATGTTTGTCTACCTCTTTTGAAGTAAATTTAGTAAGAAAGACCTCACTGCTTATTAATACATAATGGACACAAAGGGTTTCTAATATTAAAGGAAAGTTGAAATCGACTGCATATTATACAAGAATAAATTCTAGCTGGAAATGAATTTGAGATAATAATTTGAGGAAAGTGGAAAGGTTCACACTACCAGTCTCTAAAGTGACAATTCCCTCTGTAGTCACTTAGGGCATAGTTCTACTTTGAAAAGCATTTAGAAGACCTAGCTTATCTTTTTTTCCCAAATCAGGAATGACTATGCTTACTATATCAGTAAGCACAAAAATCAGACAGTATAGCCACTTATAAAGCAGAATTTTTATCAAATGTTAAGCTCCAATGAAATATAACGAAACCCAAGATAAGTTTCAACAGTTCAATAGCAATGTTTTTTTCAGCATTGTTCATGAGAAACACTTAGCAACTTTCCTCAGTTTTCATGAGTTATCATTTACCACCTTTTACAACTACGTGTTTTCCTTTTAGAATTAATACATCTTCTGTTACAGTGAAATTGGGCATAAATCTAAATACAGTTTCTTGTTATCATATTTATTCCTCAGAATGAAGTATCAATCAGACTGCATACGTAAGGACTGTAGGATGTGGCCTTTAATCTCAAAGCATTGTTTCTCCTCTGTGGCAGAAAGCTGTCATCACAACTTCCACTAACACACCTAAGAAATTTAGAGGGGCCCCCAGTAACTTACGGAATACTTGATGGCTTTCCAAGGAAAAATAAGAGGAGTGAAAAAGGTATTTTTAATTAGTAAAATAAGCAGAAGTGAAAGGACATATTCTTTAAAAATTACCACATCCCATAAAACTTCCTATATATGCTAATGCAAAAGCCTTAAAAGTAAAAAGGTGATAAAGTACCTAGGCAATAAATTGCCACTTATGAAATGTATGTGGGACAAGAAGCAGATTTTGCATTTCCTGGCAGTAAAATATATGTGAAAGATAAGTTACTGAAGTCAGTAAGTAATGCTATAAAAGAATTTTGTAATAGATAGCTGGCACTTACCAGCTGTGATGATTTGCACAACACAAGTAAATTTTTCTGTCTTAAGGGAATTATGTATGAAAAAAAAAAATCATAGAATCCTATAATGTTTAATGTTGCAAGGGACCTCTGGAGGCCATCTAGTTCAGTGCCCCTGCTTGGAGCAGGGTTAGCTACAGCAGGTTGTTCAGGGCTGTGTCCTGTCAGGTTTTGAGTAACTCCAAGGACAGAGACTCCACAAGCCCCCATATTCCAATGTTTGATCACCCTTAATTCAAACAGGTTCTCATCTAAATGGATTTTCTTGTATTTCAGTTTGTGCCCATTGTCTCTTGTCCTGCCACTAGACATCACTGAGAAAAGTCTGGGTGCATCACATATCTTAGCAGCATATTGGTAACATCCCCCTGAACCTTCTTTGCCTCAGGCTGAACAATCCCAGCTCTCTCAGGTTCTCCTCAAATACCAGATGCTCCAATCCCCTAACTATCTTCATGGCCCTTCACTAGACTCACTTCAGTACGTCCATGTCTGTCTTGTGCTGGGGAGCCCAGAACTGAACCCAGCACTCCAGATGTGTCTCACCACTGATGAGCAGAGCAGAAAAATCACCTCCCTTGACCTTCTGGCAACACTCTTCTTAATGAAGCACAAGATACTGTTTGTCCTTATTTGCCACAGGAGACATCGCTGGCTCGTGTTCAACTCTATCCACCAGGATTCCCCAGACCCTTTTCTGCCAACCTGCTTCTCAGCTGGTTGGTCCTCAGCCTGTACTGTTGCATGGGGTTATTCACTCTCAGGTGTAGAACTTGGCACCTCCCTTTGCTGAACTGATCGATGTTTTTGTCTACCCAGCATGTTGAGGTCTCTCTGAATAGCAGCACACTGGTTTGGTGTATCAACCGCTCCTCCCCATTTTGTCTGCAAACTGGCTGAGAGTGCACTGTGTCCCATCATCCAGGTCATTAATGAAGAYGCTAAACAGTACTAGCCCCAGTGTCAACCCCTGGAGTACACCATTGATGACGGGCTTCCAGCTGCACTTTATGCCACTGTTCACAATGCTTCAAGCCCAGCAGTTTAGCCAGTTTTTGATCCACCTCACTGTCCACTTATCTAGGCTGTGCTTCATTGATTTGTCTACCAAGGACATTATGGGACATAAGTGTTGAAAGCCTTACTAAAGTAAAAAATGAACATGCCCTCATCCACACTGCTAGTCATATGACCATAGAATGTAATTGGGCTTATTAAGCATGATCTCCCTTCCATAAATCTATGCTGACTACTGATCACCTTCCTGTCCCTCATGTGTTTGGAAGTAGTTTGCAGGATTAGTTGCTGCACCACCTTCCTAGGGATCAAGGTATGGTTGACCAGCCTTTAATTTTCCAGATTCCTCCCTCTTGCCCTTCTTGAAGATACGGGTGACATTTGCTTTCTTTCAGTCCTCTGGTGCTTCCCCCGATCACCATGACCTTTCAAAGACTATTGAGTGGTCTCACAATGATATTGGCCAGCCCCCTCAGCACTCATGGATGCATCTCACCAGGTTCCATGGACTTGTGCATATCCACTTTGTTTAAATGTTGCCTAGCATGATCCTCATCTACCAAGGGTAAGTATTCACTGCTTCGGACTTTCCCACTGGCCTCAGTGCCTGGGATTCCTGCAGGTCAGTCCTACCAGTCAAGACCAAAGTGAAGAAGACATCGAGTACTTCACCCTTTTTCATGTCCTTTGTCATCATGTCCCTATTGCCATTCAGCAGTGGGTCCTCATTTTCCCTAGTCTTCCTTTTGCTGCTGATGTACATGTAGAAACCCTTCTTGTTGCCCATCACATTTTCACAGCACACAGCTCCAGATGGGGTGTGGCTTCTCTAATCCCATCCCTGCATGCTCAGACAGCCCTGCATGCTCCTGGGTCACTTGATCCTGCTTAGACTTCTTCTACATTTCCTTTTTACATGTGAGTGTTGTCAGGAGCTCCTTGGTCCTCCATGCAGACCTCCTGCTACCTTTACTTGACTTCCTGCATGTCAGGATGGACCATTTTTGAGCTGGGAGAAGGTGATGCTTGAAAAATTAATCAGCTTTCCGGGACCCCTCTTCTCTCCAGAGCTGTGTCCCAAGAGATTCTTCCAAAGCAGATCCCTGAACAGACCAAAGCCTGCTCTTCTTAAGTCCATGGTTATGATCCTGCTATTTGCCTTGCTCCCTCCTTGCAGGATCCTGAACTCCAACATCTCATATTGATTGCTGCAGCCAAGGCTACCCTAGCATGTATCCCCAACCAGTTCTTCCTTGTTTGTAAGGATGAGGTGAAGCACAGTATCTTCCTTGTCAGTGAGTCAGTCACCAGCATCAGGAAGTTGTTGTCAATAAACTCTAGAAACCTCCTGAATTACTTGTGCCCTGCTATGGTGTCTCTCCAGCAGATACCATGGTAGTTAAAGTCCTCTGTGAAGACCAGGGCCTGTAAATGTGAGGATTCTTCCAGTTGTGTAAAGAAGGCCTCAGCTGGTCCTTCTTCCTGACTTTTTAAATCCAAGAATTTTGTAAATGTGAAGAGTACCACTACAGATGGTGCTTCTGAGTGTATAACTTAAAACAGATTTCAAATTGTATCTAGAATGACCTGCAAGAGACTTTGTAATATGAATTGGTGATGAAGGAGAGGTAGGCAGTTAAATTAAACCCTCAATTCTATGAATAATATAAAACATCTAAATACATTTAGCCTTTAGATAACAGCAGCACTGCTAAGTCCTATACAGAAATATCCAGAAACCAAAAACATCTCTAGGTACAGAAGAATTGACCATCAGATGACAGATGACTATCTGAATTTCACACCATCATTAGAGTCTTGTCAAGAACTGTAAGACAGTTTCCCACTTCTTAGCACATTTTATTGTCAAACACAGGAGTCTATCCAAAATACAGGACCTGATTCAAGCAGTGTGACTAATACAAGGATTTGGTGGCATTCATCTGATGGTTTTGAAAGGACTGAAGATCATCAGAGAACAAACTGAAAGATGCAAGTGATCAAGAACAGTCTCTCAAGGGATACACAGTGGTCAAAACTGCATAGCTCTTTCAAAAGGCACAGAATGACCTTGTGATTTTTATACCAAGTCCTACTTTCAGTATCTGAAAAAGTAGTTTAAATGCCCGTTACAACATAAAACTAATAAACATGCAACTATGATACTCAGCAACCAAACTCTACAACAACTCATGAAGATTCCAAGTTACAGCATTTTAACTGCAAGAATTACGTAAGCATGAGAAATATGACTACAGATGGTTTTTGTGAATATATAAGTCACATACAACTGATTTCAAATGGTTTCTAGAACAACTTGTAAGATACTTTGTAAAAGAAACTGATGACCCAGCAGAGGAAGGCAAATCAATTAAAAGCTGATTAAGGCACAAAAAAAATGAAGAAAGAAGAGTAAATGATGAGACCTTCGCATTGACACTTATCAGGAACTCAGCAATACTTTCAAAGGCATTATCAAAATCTGCCACACATTGTTTCCTCATCTTGCTTTAACCATACCATTCAATATTACATGTCCTTCCAAAACTAGAAAACTAGCAGAATGAGTGCTGGAGATCAATACAGAAGTATAATAAAAACAAAAATCAGAAGGACTCTTAAGTTATTTCCATAAACTAATGACTAAGGGGCTAAAGTGAGGGAGAAATGGCCTATGCTTCAGTGCTAAAATCTGGCAAAGCCTCCTTCTTTCACAGTTCACTGCTGAAGAGCACAGAACTTCCCAATCTGTCTTTAACTAGTACAAATAAATACAAACTAGGGAAGAGAGATATCTCATTACAAAGTGTTCAAAAAAAGAAAAAGAGTAGGCAGTCAGAAAGTAATCGGTTTTCCTCTGATTACTGCTTCAGTCTGCATTTAAGCTTTCAGCTATAAAAAAAGCACAATTGCCCAGTTCTACATCTTCTGTTAAGAGCACATTATTTATATATTCTGTATCAATTCACTGACAGAAATTACCCATCAAAAAATGCTGAACCTTTACTAGGACCACCAAGAAAACATCACAAATTCATAACAAACGTGTCCACAAAAGTTTCTAGTGAATAGTCCATCTTAGTAAACTATATGACACATTAATATTGTCTCCTTATCTGAAATACTGCTTTCCATTAGGAAATCTGATTTTATAAAGCAAAGAAAAAGGCCAAAATAAACAAAGTTATAACCATGAGGAGAAATTTGGTATACACAGAGAGGGTGTCTCTAGATAAGCCTTTGTAGAGGTAACCACTTAGGTAAAAAGTGAAATGCAGCTGGGAATTGCAATATGTTTGTTCCATAACAAGTAAGATGATCAGCTAAAAAGGGTTAAAGCTAATATTGCTGCTTTAATTCATTATTAAGCTAAAAAAGCAAATGTTACACATTATTGAAGTAAAGGAGCTAAGAATGAAAAGGTCATACAGTTGCATTTAAATCTGCATTTTTTAGTGTTCTTTCACACACTTTAATTAAGAATTATCAGATCATAAATTCATGATTAAATGATTGTTATGGTACTGCAATGTACTACAACAGATTTTTAAAACTTGAAGGATAAATACGTACTGAAATATTCCACCCCTAAAATAGAAACTTGCACACTCACCCTGAAAATTAGTAATGAAAGTCTCTCTTGAACAATCAGCTGCAACAGGAACAGTTTTTGCTTTCAGATGATCAATGGCACATACATGAATCACAAAATGCCAATATGGACTTATTGGTYCACACAACAGTTTTGGTATAGCTACTGGAACTACTAACCACCAAACACAGGACCTTTCATAGCTGTCTAACACAATTCAGCAGCAAAGAAGTAGCAAGGACAGCACTCTTACAGAGAGGAGTTGGAAAATAAATTAAAAAACTGCAAAACCCCCCCTACAAGAATACCCTGCCATCCATCATCTCTCTATCCACTGTTTTATACTTGCATTCCCAATTGTTTAATATTCTGCTTTACTAATCATTCTCTGTTTTGCAGCTGAAATGGCTAAGTTTGACAGAGAGTGAGGAATTTTTCCTGTAAAAGTTAATATAATCGGAGGAGGAAGCAGTAGGGAGAAGTGTGCAGGAACTTCAGAAACGAACACAGTTTAAATAGAGAGGGAGAGATGTATGACAGGGAGATGCAGGAGCAGGATCAGCAGGACCATCAGATTTTTCAGAGATGTTTGCTTTTGAGAAAGTACCATTGTTCCAGAAGATGTCAGCTGCTTCATCGTAGAAACTGAACACTTGGTATATCTTAGCATTCTTGTTGCCTACTTCTGAACGGGTATGTTAACACTGCCATCATCAGTGGCATGATATATATGATATATACATGAACTGATAGATAAATAAGATAAATCACATCAGTAAGAGGTGAAGACTGAAAAAATGGGTAATGGTCAGTCATTCTGTAATTCACAAGTTTACATATCTCTTCTCTCTTACATTCATTCTTACTGGAAAAAAATATTTCACTGTTATATGACTAATTTTCCCACTTTTCCAAAACACCCTCAATAGATAGCAGGATATATCTGCAATGGAGAAAATACAGCATAGCCACCACATAAAAAACAGTCCTTAGTTCAATTAATAATGCATATTTCTAGCTTTACAGTCAAGAGCTTAGCAAGAGAAAGAACACAAAGAGGTCAATCTGTTTCCTCTTAAATTTTTGTGGAAATGACAGAAAGGCATTATGATGTCTCCTGCTTAACACAACATACAAACAATCCTGCAGTTTCTTTAAAGCACACAGTATTTTAAAAATGCAAACTTTGTATGGCTGTACTTTGTAGAAACCATCAAGGTACTTTAAAACTGTGTTTTAAAAGCAGCAGTTCTTACTAATTCACCATCCATGTTTTACAAGTTGTGTCCAAGAGGCATAAAAGCATGAACATGCACTGCATACCTCCAAGCAATTAAAACAATTTCTTTATCTTTCAAACAAAGTACCTTGCTTTAAAAGCATTAATTAATAAAAGCCTTCCCTTTTCCCCACCAAAATAAGGTAGGTTTTTGTTGGGGTTTGGGGGTGTGGTTTTTTGGGCGTTTTTTTCTTCTTTTGGTTTGGTTGGTTGGTTTGGTTTTTCCGAATAAGCTCTCTCTGGTGTCTTCCTCCCAAGCCAGTGATTCATGTGCTGTGCTAAGACTTTTTCATTTAAAACTTCACACTGAGTTATCACTTGTTTGAGAAATTTACTACTCACTTTGCAAGAAAAATGTCATCATCAGTTCCTGCAACCAGAAATTCTGTGTACCCAGTCCTGCTGAAATTATCATATGGTACATGTATTGCACAAGGTGTTATTTCACACAGGAAGGCAAGAAGGAAGAAAAGGACAGGAAGGACAGACTGATTAGAAGAAGGTGAAGAGGCATCAAATCCTACAAGTCTCAGACTCCTTCAGTAACAGAAACTGCTACTGTTTGTTCTCCCATTTATTCCTCTCTTAGAAGTGTCAGACTTCTTCCTGATGAATTCCTACCATCGATACCCCCACAACCCTGGAGAGAAGAAAAAAAAAGAAAAAAGGAAAAAAGATAATACTGTCTGTATGGTAATGCTGTCAGAATGAAATTATGAGACAAATTGAAATGGTACACGACCTGAGTTCTGCGTGGCTTCTTCTGAGGTAGACATCCATTGTATCATTATAGCTATTGCAGGAGCTAAACTTGATAACCTGCGTGGCCCCCACCAATCCCATGTCACCCTAATTTCTTGGACAAATTACAGGGAATGAAAGATATTTTTCCTTGACTATCAAACCAAAATACACTGTCATTATACAACTGAACATTTTGAAGGTAACTTTAAGAATGTCTCTCTGTCCTCCACCTCTGCTGAGGCACCATAAACTTCAAGCATGAAATTTATTTGTGTACTGTATAATAAGGATTTTCCAAACATCCATGAAGGATAGGGAAAGGATTGTGAAAGATGACAGCAGTCTGGCAGGACCATGTAATGCAAAAGCCTATGAGGAACGCTGCTGTACCAGGGATTAGGGTATGTTCGGAAAAGCACAGGATGCTGTGGGGCTGTGGTGCACACTACAGGGCAGCAGTAATAAATTCAGCATTTCTATGTTGCATGCTAAAAGTGCATAAAAATCATATTCATACTTCCCCCCCAAAATAAAAGGCTTTCAACCTCGCATTTAAATGGACTGAATTACAAAACTAAACAAATATACCTGGAATAAATTATATCACTAAGGTGGATTTGAAGGTGTAAATATTGAGAGTTTTAAACACTCTCTCCCTTCCAGCACAGAATGATTTTTGATGGAGAGGTGAAAGGCTTTACCCATACAGCAACATTCTGGAGCAGCATTTAAACTGGAACATGTGGCCCATTGTACCCGTGTACTGAGTATTAGAGAATACAAGCTTATACCACCACCTTGAGGTTTTATTCACACATTATTTTCCACAATTGAAAGGGTTTAACTTTGCAAAAATTAAAAAAAAAAAAAAAATAATAAAAAGACTCAGTTCCTTCCAAGTGACCTGCAAGTGCTATGACTCTTCACACTAAGCAATTCACCTAGTATCACCTGAATAGAGGTTTACATGCGTAACTTCCGACCAAAAGGTTAGGCATCATTTGAAAGGAAGTTTTGTTTCTTCTCTGGATTCAAGGAAAAAAAATCTAAACTAAAACTAAAAATCTAAACTGTTAGAATAGGTCATATTTTAAACAGTCAAAACAAATCCGTAGCAGAAAGAGTGTGAACAGCATCTGGAATAAAGAACCTCTCTGCAACTAAATGACTGTTTCTTAGGAAATGCTTGAAAGACACAGTTTCAAACACTGTTGCGAGGTGAGCTTATGCCTTCTAAACCAGCAGCTAATTAAGAGCCTCAAATTGTCTCATCTTCACTGCCAAAGATGACGGGGTTTGGGGGCTTCCAGCATTGATTTCAGAAATGGAAAAGGGTATAAGAAGTGATGGAAGACATGCATCCACTATGGATGCACATTTTAATTATTTTTTATTTAGCTTCAGAAGTTAATAGGAAGGAAGTAGCATGATTTCAATGTTCTTCTCTCAAAGGTGTTGAAACCCTTTGTTAGATAAAATTGCATGAGAATAAAGTCTAAGTGTAGCCCACAATAAAACACGCATTACCTGAACTATACTCAGCTGAAGTTTTTTCACGCCAACAGGTACAGAGGAAAAACAAGGAGCTCCTTTCCAGAAGCCCCTACCATATCACCAAAACCACACTTGGATAGGTCCATGTAAGCACATTAAAAATGTCTCTACACATGCACAATATAACACCCTCCAGCAGCCTGCCTTCCTTCTGCCTGTACTGCACATCACAGCTTTTCAAAACATCAGCATGAGACTGAGTGAAAATATTCAAATATACCTTCTACAGTGCTGATTTAGAAAGCTTGCTGACTGCAAATGATTTTTTGAAGTAAGACTTTATGCAAAGAGATAAGAAAAAAACTGCAGCATGTATTATGCAGGAAAGAAATTGCTCTCCTAAATAGAGTCTAAGGTTTCTTCAAATGCACATGGCAAGTTCTCACAATTTCCTGTTTTGTTAAAGAATAACATCACAATTACTGGCCGTAATCCAGAGGCATCCAGGCTCAGTATGCTTCCTTTGCTCTATGCAGAGAAGCAAAAATGCAAACTTCATTAAGACAGTGAAGCCACATACAAAAAAAAAACCCGAACAAACAAACCATACAGCAAGCAGAAAAACTCTCTACAAAGGCTTGCCGTAAAGGGAACAGGGGGAGGAATGTGTAAAGCAAAAAAGAAATCAAATCCACTGTCTTCAATTTTGATGTCCCTACTTACTCCATCCAAAACAGGGGCTTTGGCTTAAACAGAGTAGGTACTTGATTGGTGCACTACTTCAGTTTCTTAACTGTTTAACAGAATCTAATTGGTAATTTGGAAGGAAAGAGGTAACAGTAACCTTTTAAAGATCATTTGGGAAAAAAAACCAAATACAAATCCACTAGAATACTTTCCCACACAAAACTGTAGTTTGATGAAAACACTGATCACCAGTAGCTTAGAAATTAAAATTGCTCACTTTAACAGAGCATTGGTTCCATTGGCAAGTAACAAAATCAAAGATCAAAAACACTGTAGAAAAAGGCAAAGATCTCTGCAACATGTATGAGATCTCAGGCTTTAATACACCAAAGACCAAACAAAACCAGAAAGCCCTGTGAAACAAATGCAAAATTCTAATACGAGAAACACTGGTAAACAAAGAATCTCACTGAAGTGTTTGACTAGTAATATTGACTCAGTTATAATAATGTGCCTTTCAAAAAGAAGGAACTCTCAGAACTTATTTAATTTTACAAATTAGAATACAAAATTGTTTTGTCTCATGTTTCATGTCAGCTATTATGTAATACATATACAATTTCTAATTGCAGATAAGTGCAACTTCTCCAGTAATCTGGTTGGACATACAAGGTATTTAAAAGTTTCAAGGTAATATTATTACCCTTCTGAACACTGAAACAGTATTGGTAACAATCAAACAGCCAGGATCTCAGTGTAAGATTTCTTCTAAGAATCTTTTATCATAGCTTTTCTGTGCAACTAAAATCTTGTCTTTGAAAACCTCTATGAAATGGATGATAGATCCTTGAATTTTTTATTATCTACTTGAGTTCAATTTCCCACCAAAGCACCAATCGATTCAGTATCTCACCTGATAAAGAATGTCTCATAAGAGGGAAATTAAGTGTCTTCTCAGGTTCGATGCTGATCGACTTACAGTAAGCTTCATTTTACTTCTTTCAGGTATCAATTATCTAGAGATTAACAAAATGTTAAATTTTTCCATCTTCTGAACAGATAATCCCCAGGAATCTTGTTTTAATAAATGGCCATCCTAAAAATCACAGCATTGGCTCCTTCTCTGGGTAAAGCCATCAAATTAGTTTAAATGGGTAAATTCAGATAACCACTTATGACAGCATTAAAAAAAAAAAAAAAATGAAAAGTCTATATGTATTAAGTAGTCAAGATAAAAACTATGCATGATCCTCTGACACTTATTTTACACACTTCCTGCTGGTTTCAGTTGCAGTTCCATCTCAGAGAGCTAAACAAATACTGGCCCTTGCAAAACTGAAGCATATGGTAGTTCTGTGCTTGTATAGTTTTGTTTTGGCTTTGTTTGGTTTTCTTTATCTAACTGCTCAGTAATCCAAGATTCAGTTTTAAATGTTAGCTACAGAGTTTCTGGATGCAAAGCATTACACTGTCAACTACTGGACTGCTGCTTTGTACTACCTGTACGGCTACCGAGATACATTACCATTTTCTTTTAGCTATGGACACAAGTGCGTGTTTTACAAATTATTTTGTATTTTTGACATTGTTCAGCAGTACTCTGCAAATTTATAAGAAACTATTGAACTAACCAGTAACCAGCACAGACTGATAATTTTATGTTTTTCCTCTCTATCAGATTACTGAGGACTAAACAAAAAACAGTTCAACTTTTAGACCCTATAATACTGTTTTTTTTTATTTGTCCCTCTTAGTTCCTGCAGTTGTTGCAGCAACTTCTAAAGGTCTGTCCTTCATCTCAATCTATACAGACTGACTTTTGTTTCCATGTAGAATCTTCCTCAAGAAATGACTCAGTCGATCATTACCTTGAGAATGTTTGGTTTAGTTTGCACACACTTCTTTCTTTTTGAAAGATTTTAGTAACTTCAAATGAACTTTAAGTAAACCAGTAACATAACATTTAAAAACAGTAAATAATGTAACGTTTAAAAACAGTAATTCAAGTAAACTAAATGTAATCTTCTCACCATCTAAACTTCTACATACCACATGCAAAAGGTATACCATCATGGATGATGACAGTCTGTTTTTCATTTCGATCATTTAAAAAATAAAACTTCCCATTTGCTTCTTACTATTTTAAGACCATAATGCATAGGCTATGTATTTTACACATCATGAAGTTTACACTAATGCTAACTCAGAGTTCTAGCTGCCTGATCACAAGTCAAAACCAAGGAAACTAATACAGCTCAAGATTCGAGAAGCCGGCAGGACTTCATGGTGGAAAAAAATAAAGACTAAACTTGCATATTTTGACCACAAAGTTGAAAGTCATTGGCAACAAAAATCCGCAGTGGGTATCCCAGGCAGTTTAAAAACTAATGGACGTTATACATATGACCAAAACAGTTTAGAATTTCAGTAGAACATACAACCTACACAAACTAATGTGATTCAGAAATGTATTTTTTAAAAAATAAAATGGAAATATTGTTGCAATTTAAATATTCTAAGATAACGAAAGGAAGATTTCAAGAATACAGTGCAGCATTATCGTGCTGGAATGGAAACACAACACTGCATTTCCAATTCTACCTTACAGGACAGCTAAATCACATTTAAACCACAGATGGCACAGATGATAATGAGAGTGATGAGTATCTACCAAAGATCCTGAATGTCAGGGGAGCCACTGTTGGAGAACCCACAATTTTTTAAGTCATCTGCTCCTCTTCAAAGTCATCTATCATACTTCTCCATTGCACAGTCAACACATCTCTCAATCTTCACCTTACAAATGCCACAAAATTCATTCTTGATCAAGCTGGATGCTAGGAAGTATCTTCATCATTATGAGAACCTGAAGCACTTGATTTTTGCAAACAACACTACACACACAGAAGGAGAGAAAGTCAGGCAAGTCAAGGCAGTTTACATTATAAACTACCCTTTGCTACCAGTGAAAACTGACACTAGTCACTTCCACAGATGTAAAGGAGAATGGAATTTTTATCATTCTAACACCCATTGAAGAATTTAATGCAAAAAACCCAAACAAACAAAACGTATCAAGTTGAGCAGAACTCTGTATGTAAAAAAGTAACCAGAATAATGGAAAGTTATGTCTTTATAATTTGGGTCAGACATGGTTCTCCATTATAAACTCAATTTTATCACAGACTAGAAAGGATTTTTTAGGTTTTAGAAAGAAAGCATGTGAGAATTTAAAAACTGTATTTCAGCTCTGCAAAACTGCTTTCAGGTTAGGGGGGTGGAGAATTCCTAAATTCTTTTGTTTTAAGTGTACCTCCTAGTAACAAAGTAGCCTAAAATTGCAAGATTCACCCTCTCAAAGTGGTGTCTCAATATCACTAGAACAGTTTAAAACAACTAATGTTTAAACCTGTAATCTGAGAATTCTGGCACACGGAGTCCAAATATTTTGCCAGGGATGGAAAGAAGTTAGGCATTATCATCAGAAGCTCTAGCTATGACCCATAAACACTTTCCCTGTTTATCTTCCTATCTCCGTACAGGCAGATAGAAAGAGCAAAACAAGCTGTTCCACATGCAGCAGAACTAAGGAGAGAACTTCTTTCATGCAGCTTTGTATCCTACATACTACTAACTTGAACTTCACCCTTTAACCCTTATCTATCAGGTTATAGTTATACTATGCATATAGACACACTCCTAATTCATATACTATGCATATACCCTACTCCTAATTCAGTGCTACATGGATGCTGGTCAATGCTATAAAGTGAAGTTATGACTAATTTTATTCTGAGATAACATGGCAGGGGAGGACTAATTAGAGCTTATACCACATTCGGCCAAGATAGTCTTCATGAAGCCTGCAATAATAAATTGTCTCAAAACTTAAGACTTGCACTCCTCTTCCAGATACAACTGACACTGGCATAGAAGGTTCAGAATGTGGTAAAACTGTGTTTCTTTCTGTAAGAAATCAAGCTAACAAATCGCATAGCACTCTCAATCTTAAGAAACATTTATCGATAGGTAGGGAAATACTACAGAAAGTGACATACGATAGTTAGCAAGTTGAACATACCAGCAATTTAACTCAGGGGTAGGTGACTTATCAAATCCCTGATTCAAAAGAACAGGGCTCATGATGAAATACTGCTGCAATTTAGATAGTCATGAAATGAGGGTGGTATAACCAACAGTAACCTAGAATATACAAGTAATACAATCAAAGTCTCATTCAATCCGTATTCATTTGTAGCTTTACTTCACTGATACAATTGAACCTGCTTGTATGAACTTCTAAATTTTGCAAACCTAGAAATTTTCTCTAGTTTCACAGGAATTTTATAAACTTCAAGAACTTTAAATATTTATCTTTCTGTAACAGCCGCACTTAAAAGTTTTTATTCCAAAGCAGTTTCAAATAATTTCCAACTAATCAAAAAACTTATGGGAAGAAAAGCACAACAGAATCAGTCAGTATTCGCAAAGTTTTCATGCTTTTTCTACTGCTAGGGACAGAAATTGTGTACTGCTGACTACAAATGGTTCAGACAAAATGAGTAATACTATCTGAAACTTTCATAATATTAACACCGAGTAAAGAATAATGATACATTCAAGTATCATGATGCCATTCACTCTATTTACTAAGTTCTTGGGATAGGGGAATTAGAGAAGTGTATTCCACTCCTCAGCTGAGGAGCTCTGACCTTGCTAGGGAAAGAATGGAAGATTCATCATGAAGTCCTTCACCTTTGTTATAGGGCTGCAGTCCAAGGTAATGATAAAACCCTTGTGTTCTCCAATTTTCATATAATACAGGTTTCTCTATCATATCCAACCCATTCTTTAGCTCCCAGCATTCGGACTGAAATCATAACAAAAGAATGGGCTCCAAATTGGGCTAGAAAGACCATGATTCCTCTTTTTGGCTACCAATTCATTTGCTATATGATTTTGATCTAGTCAAATACAGCTCTTGGTGCCTCAATTTTTCTTCAGATTTGAACAGAAACAGAATAGTACACCTGCTCAAGGCTCTTCTGCCATAAGATATACAGGAAACAGAACACAAAACTCCTCAGCCTCCCTCATCCCTTCCACACACATTTCTAAAAACTATCAAACGTGGTAATGCACAAAAGCATTCACAAACAAATGTCCCCTCTGAAAAGTCATGAAGACAGACTAAAACTATTTTGGACTAGAAATGAAACAGTCAAGCCTATTCCTTTGAAACAAAGAAATGCACCTTAGCAACAGAAATAGTTTTGGTAAAGAGAATAAGTAATACAATATGCATTTAGAAAGTAAGCTAAACAGTGTCTTAACAGTGTCTTAACTACGTTTTTGTGAATCACGTGGCACAATGCCACTCTCCTATCTCAAACAAATAGCTCCTATAGCAGTATGATTACAAATCAACACCATTTATTGTATTGATTTCAAAGAAAAAGCAACATGCAAAGCAAGTAGGTTTGTTTTTTCAAATGTCCATCTACAACCACAACATCAAATCAGGTTCTTCCTTTCAAACACACCACTTCTTTAGGTTCTGCATTACACTTGCACAAATCCTTCAATGAAAACAATTCAACACTATAAATGTTTGTTTCTTTTCCACCTTAAGATACCCAGAAACCTTGCAATGCATTTATATAAATATAATATAATGCACCAGTGCATTTATATATGAATAGTAAGTTCCAGCTGAGCAAAGTGACGGGGACAAATTCATCTCACCTTCTAATAGTAGCAACGACTCTACATTCCCAACAGGAGGAAAGAGAACTGAAACTTTAGCTATCAATGTAAAAATGTAATGTTACAAAAACACTTTAGAAAGCCACCTGAATAAATTAGATATAAAGTTCCTTTTCAAAGAGACGTACATCTATCTTATCTAAAACTACCAGGAGCTGAAGGTGTAACAGTAATTCCATGGCATTGAATATGCCTAAATATAGTATTCCTGTAATGTAATTTTTGGGTTCTTGTAGCTTTTGTTATTTACAGATTTTAGCTTTTCACGTTAAATACATCCAAAATTATTAAACAATTTATCACACTGCTTGCTTAAGAAATAAGGATTTCCCTGATCATGAAGTCCAGACCCTTATCATCTATACCACATAATGTAGTAGTAATTTCATCAACTTTTCTTCCTTAGCTAGTTAAACATTTTGCCTTCATCATTCTTATTGGAAGGTAATTCCAGTATCTCATTCTTTTGCATTTTAGAGCTTTATATCAATTTCCAGACTGGAATTATTCAGACTCAGCTTATAGTCCCTTCTTCTTGCATCACATTTGCCTGTAGCTCCTCTCCTTTCCAGATGTGAACCCTTCCAGAATATTTAGGGAGTTCATTTGTACCGTCCTTCAGCAACCCCCTAAAGATGGAGCTGTAGAACACATGCAGTTCGCAGAACTGACAAATTTAACAGCAGGATCATCACTTACAAAAAAAGCATGGTCACAATCTCAGAAATGGAACAAGAGAGAAGAAAAGCTCAGGAATTGTTGCATGAATAGGTGAAATATTAAGAGTACCACTCAGTAAACACTCTGAGCTAGTCAGACATGAGCCAGCTGTAGCCCAGAAGCCATGTAAACACATTAGTTCAGACTGCTGCACTGTAAGTTATGCCGAGAGTCTCCTCTTACAAAATAAGTTTTCACATAAAATAAATTTTTCCAGTCTTCTTACCAACCTCTACATTTGATACCATTTGATTATTTTTTTTCCTGAGCACAAAGGAACTGTGCACCAATGCAATCTCAATGCATATACTCTTATACTTTAATATCTCTACACAGACATACCTCTCCTGATAGATTCAAAAACTGCATATGCTTTTTAATAGTCTCATTTTACTGATGATTGACTAGATATTTTGTAATAATATTAAAATACACAGATCTTATGCTTCCTCTGTCATACCCAGACAAAAAGCTGTCTGCTTACAGCAGAAATTCTAGTAATGAATCTCTAAATGTATCGACATTTGGCACTTGAATTTCATCCTACTTCCATTTCTGCAGCTCTCAAGGTCATCAAATTTTTCCTGCCAGGTATTCCCAACCTTCCTTGTACTGACAATAGCTAGCAACCTCAAATCCACAAGTGATACAATTAACTTATTTTTTTATTCATGGCTTTTTAACAAATCCACTATTTTAAACAGCTTGTAGATCCATCTTCAGAACTTGTATTTACCATTAACGATCTTTTAACATTTAACACTGCTTTACAATAACAGTGCGTTCCTTCTTGCACTTACCTACAAAACGAGATCCTGTATCACCATGTAACTTCTCAGTAGCTAGAAGAATAAAATATGTTCTTTAAAGAAGATCAAATTATATACTTTAAATATCAATACTGTGAAAGAACACTGAGTTAAAGCTATACAACAGCCTCTATCTACAAAAAACATCCATCCATACAGCAGACAAAGAATAAAAATATTAGGAAGAAACTGAACTTGTAATTATGATTGCTTTGAGTAATACCCTGTAGGAAACACCTCTATGCAAGATACTTTAGCACAACTATTCCCACTCTTTCAACATTTAAACATAGAATTTCAAAAACTGGATAGGCAAATGCAGTAAATTAGATACAGAAATTTGAAAATACATTTTAAAAGCTACCTTTTAGATAAACATCTTAAATCTAACTGAAATATTTAATTTCATCAAATCCAGAAGAGGTACCATATAACTCATCTTAGAGTGAAGAATAACTTCCAAGTATTGTGCTTAAATGAAACTTTACATTCATGCTTGGACTATATTCAATATATGTCATCCAAGTAAGATTTAACTGGTCTAGTATTTTAACAATGCTTTCCCTCAATAACTCCTGTTGCTACAAGTATACATAATGATTCTAAACAGAAGTTGCCACAAAATCATAGACCTGTTTAGGCTTAAAGGGACCTCTGGACCAACCCTCTGCTTAAAGTAGGAGCAACTTCAGAGTTACATCACGCTACTAAGGGCCTTCCCAGTCAAGTTCTGAATATTTCCAAGGATGGAGATTCACTGTGAATTTTTTCCCCATTAAATCCAATCAGTACTTCCCTTACTGCAACAGCAGCTGTTGCTTCTTTTGTTGTGCACCTCAGAGGAGCTTCTCTTGTGTTCTATATAAATGCTCATTAGCTAAAGACAGCATTTCAATCGCTCTTCGCTTTCTCTTCACCAGGGTAAACAAACCCAGCTACCTCAGATTCTCCTACATTTCATGCTCCAGCCCCCTAACCATCTCAGTGGCCCTCTGTCACACTGTGCTGGTTTTGGCTGGGATAGAGTTAATTTTGTTTGTAGTAGCTTGTATGGGGCTATGTTTTGGATTTGTGCTGAAAACAGTGTTGATAATACAGAGATGTTTTCATTATGGTTCAGAAGTGCTTACACAAAGTCAAGGCATTCTCAGCTTCTCATGCTCTACCGACTGAGAAGGCTGGAGATGCACAAGAAGCTGGGAGGGGGCACAGCTGGGACCGCTGATCCAAACTGGCCAATGGGATATTCCATAGCATATGATGTCATGCTCAGTATATAAGCTAGAGGAAAGCTGGCCCGGGGACCGCTGCTCAGGAGCTGGCTGGCCATCGGTCCACGGGTGGTGAGGAATTGGTTTTGTTTTTCATTTGGTTCACTTGTCTTTCTTGGGTTTTATTTCTCTCTCTTTTTGTTATCTTTCTTTATTACATATTATTATTAGTAGTAGTAGTAGTATATTATTTTATTTCAACTATTAAAGTGTTATTATCTCAACCCAGAAGTGTTCTCATATTTACTCTTCTGATTCTCTCTCCCCCACCCCACTGGGGGGGAGTGAGTGAACAGCTGTGTGGCACGTAGCTGCCTGCTGGGTTAAACCACAATACTCCAGCTTGTCGGCATCTTTTTTTTTTTTTAACTGTTCGTGTTGTTTACATTCTGGTTTCAGACTGATTTTGTCTTCATGACCCACAGCATAATTCATTATTACAACTGTCTTTAGGGCATTTTGAGTCCACCTTTTCGTCTTGTATCTTCAACCAGCTTCCATCTCTACCCCACAATGTTACATCTGCAAGACTTTGCATAGTTTTTCCCACTTGATGTTACATACATACAAGTGATGTTACACTTACACACTTTGTCTCACATCACACTTCACACCATCTCCTCCACACTGTCAGTAAGGCCAGCTCCCTCTACCATTTGCCTCTTTCACACTAGCAGTCAAATGCTTTGTTCTGTCTTCTGTATACAAAGTACGTTTCCTAGATTCACCACAAACCCGTTGCTTTCTCCACCCTGAAATCTCTTTTGAACAATATTCTCCTTGAAAAGCACAGAACACTTGCTGATTGTCATACACAAGGTACAACTTGTATACCCTATTTATAGAAACTTGTAAACATAACTGTATTTACTTACTTTTACTTTATGTACCCACAAATTATCCCATCTTTCCTGACACTGAAAGGTTTCTGCAACTTTCGGTTTAGAATGCAGTCACACAGCTGAGGTAATGAGCTACTCTTTCACCACTTCTGAAAACTGCTTATTTCAGGAATGGATTTTATTATTTTCCTGATGAATCGCTAGATGAGTTTTAATTTAGTTCCGTACAAGAACTGTGGTCATCAAGATTTCCTCTATCCATATATTGTCAATATTCTGGCTTAGGGTTGTTCTTCAGGATACTGTGCATGAGCTGAGCTATGGTAACTGCATGTGACTTCCCGCAGCTTTGCAACTGATATATAGTAAAAGTGCAAGTATGACTCTGTCAATACACAAAAACATTATGCTATCATACTTTGACAATGGAAGTTCAGCCCTAGAAAGCATATGCTTTATACATCAGGAAGCTTCCCATTTAATTTACTTTTGCATTAGCGTGGTAATTTTATCAAAATACGTGTTTCATATTGTAAGTTTGGATTAAAGACACAGAAGCAGGAATTTGAATCACCCCACTGTTATTCATATATTTTTAGTCTAGACCATTCACAATATAAATGAATTTAAATGGCTTACTGTATTGTGTACATAAACAGAAAAATTGGAGCAAGAAGTAGCATGATCAGTTGACAAAATTTAGTCCCATGACTTTCTCTAAATTAACGCATCAGGAATAGTAAATAGAAATTAATACACAAAACAATAAATGCAGGACAACATGAGAATCGTAACAGCACTAAAGGTGCTGACATAAAGCACAGAATAAAGTTATATGTAACAGCTGAACTGTTTCAGTGGCTTACCGCCACTGAAAGCTACTGCTCTCACAGCACCGTCTCTGATTCATTATTCATTTAAATGAGAAAGGACAACATAGTACACAAATAGGAGGGTAAGAATGAAATGACCTAATCTTATCCTGAAAGGGGGTACTCAAGAAGAAATCTATATTTTAAATTTCTAATGCAATTAAGAGCTGGATTGAGAAACAGGATAAAGGCACTAATTGTTTCTTTATATCACTTTGCCTCCTTCTGTGTATTTCCAACTGCTAAAGCAAAACCAAATATGCCTCCTTTCCTACTACTGTTGCTACCTGCAACTTTTTAAAAATACTGTTTTGCAAAAATCTTTCCTCAAATTAAATTAGTCTCTTACTGCTTTCCTTTTCTCTCAGTTCTATTCATTAGCCAGGTTTCCTTCCACACTGTCCCCACTGCTCCATGCAAAGATCAAGAGAAACTATTACTACAGAAACACCAAGAAAAACTAGGATTAATCCTGCTCCTTTTGCTCCCTCAGGAGAGGATACCAACACTGTAGTGTATCAATATAAGTGTTAGTAGAAACAGTGGTGAGAAAGTGATGTAATCTTTGAGAGCACGGATGTGCTGAATTCTTCCATCCAGTCTGCCAATATTTCCAAATTCTTAAATATTATACAGTAATAATTTAAACCTGAGATGTATACCTGACCCCAGATTCATATGGGCAAACAGCTACAAAGAAAGAAAAAAAAAAAAAAACAACAAAACCCAAACAAAAATTAAAACAGAAAGGTCATGCGACCTGATCATCAATGGTGAAAATGACTAATGAAAGGCTTCTCATCTCCAAGTGCTACAGAGACTATCTGGTGATCTAAGGCAGGTAATTTTTGTTTCACCTGTTGCTACCATCTTATCAAGAGTTGGTCTATATGGAGAACTTGGTCACTCCAAACACTCACATCCCAATGTTCAGTCTGCTGTCAAACACCCTACTTGGTCCCACACACCTGACAAAAGCCTTCAGCTATTCTAGTACAATCCTAGCATTATCTGTATCTCTGGCAGGATAATTATACAATGATAAACATCAGTATGTCAAAAATCATGTGCAAGAACAATGTAAGATAAGATGGACTTAAAAYAGCACCGTATACTACGTCCACATCAAAATAAAATACAATCACTATAACATCCACTTTTCAAATAGACTTAGGTCATTGAAGAATTTCTATCACACTGTTCTGCAGAATCCACGAAACTTCACCTTACACTGTTCTGCAGCACAGCAGCACAACAACACTGGCAAGCGCTGGCCATTTTCACTGGTACTACTGTAGAGAAAAACACCCAAGACTTCACCAAGTTACTACTACTGCAGTCTGGGAAGTCAACAAAATAATCACAATTTCTATTTTTATATTGTACAAGAATTACCCGTGGTGGTCTCCAGAGGACCAAACAAACTCAACTCCAACTGATGCTTCACTTGCCAACAAACCCCTAGCAGTTCATTGGAAGGAAGTTTTGGCCTACTGAATAGACTGACTGAAAGCAACCCACAGCTGGGGTCTGAAACATCTGTACAGATGTAGATAGTTAACCCATTACATAACATTGTGTACATAGCACTCATGAATATATAGCATACTTTAAATTTAATCCTCACTGTCCACTGAAAATGGCTTATTTTGTTCAGGTTCCTATTTCAGATATCTGATATCCTATTCAGGTATCAAGCTCTTCTCTAACTTGAATTCTATTCATTGGACAGCCTGACCTCCAACTCCAAATTATGCATACATGCCTTCAAAGCAGTAATAACTTCTGGGTGAAACTTCAGGAACATTTTGGCAATGCCAACACTGTCAGGTAATCCTCTTCAAAAAGCTTAATGACCCAAGATGATTTATGATTCACAAGTAACAGCACTAGTAAATACTAGAAAATAAGTAGCACTTTTTTGAAAAGGCAAGTAAAGCCTGGGCTTGAGTAGCAATATTTCTCAGAAATATTTATGGGTCCTGCAGACTTTTTCACTCGCCTCTCAAGGAGCAGAAAGTTGCCTGAGTTTTAGAAGGTGGTAGGCAAAGATGCATGATCAATATAAGATGTGGTGGACAGGGAGAGGCACTTGTCCATTAAACTGCAGGTAGTTATTTCCAGCCTTTAGCAAAAAAGTCTTATGCTTGAATTCTGTGAACAAGGAATAAGGCTTGTATAATGACATCATCCTTATACCTCTCTCCCCTTTCCATCTTTTTGGAAATTAATATCACAAAATTAAACATATGATCAAATTTACTGAGAACAAGCACCTTCAAAGTCCGTAACTTCTGATATGGTTTGGTTTTGTTGCTTTTCTTCCTCTTGATTACAAAGGGGTAATTCTGAATACAACATATCCAATCTGAAAGTTGTAATATCAAAATATGAAAAAAAAAAAATTGGAGTTGGAGGTCAGGCTGTCCACTGAATAGAGTGGAAAGCTGAAGAAAATTGTTGGCCTCAGTTTGATGCAGTTACTATACTTTGTGCTAATGTAGGCATTCAAAGTATTTCTGTTGTACTGTCAAGAAGACACACCATAGGGAAAAGAGGTTGTTTAAAAAAAAGTGACCAGCAGTGTACCACTGGTATTTCATCACTCTTGTATGATGGGGGAAGCATACTTCAGCCTTCTGTATGGAAGCTGCTGAGGTATTAACTGGTAGAAACTCGCTTAGGTCACTGGAAGTTTTGCAATACCTGTGCAAGAGAACAGTTTCTGCAATTCCTTGGTCACATGGAGATCTTTGCAGGAGTAAACTTGAAAAGGATTTAAAAAACAAGGATAGTAGAAATTGAAGAAGCAAAAAAATTGGCTCAGGAGAACATTGCTTTAAGAATCACTTCCAGTATTTTGCTGTTACTGAATGCATTTTGAATTTTTAACACTATGACATTTTCAGATGCAATATTTTTCTCTACTATTTTTTCTTTCCTGAACAGTAAGAATCACAGGCCACGTCAGTTTTTATACTATTGACAGTCAGATACAGCTCCACTAGCAACAGAGTTCAATAAGAATAGATCCCACGTTAGGTAATGCCCAACAAAAAGGAAAACACCCTTCTTATCCAAAAGCTTTTCATTAATTTTTTTCAGTTAATTCTTAAACTTATAACACTTGTTTGTGGTTTTAATCCACCTGAAAAACAATTTAATTGCCTAGGTCAGCTAAGGAAGATTTCCCTCACTTTTACCAGTTTCAGCCTGCATGTTCCAGCACCTGGTACTTCTGAGAAATTATGAGCAAGCATTGTAAGTCAGTCTTTAGATGTAGAAATTGAGAGAGTCTTTGACACTGCCTCAGTCAAGTACCACCAACCATTTGGAGATCAAGGTATAATTTGTTAAAGGTATAACCTTATACAGGAATTCAGTGAGACCTCCTAAGCAGATGGCAAATCCAAAGTTAAATATATGGTTAAGGCAAAGCTTAACCAACAGACTGTAACAACACATTCTTTAAAGATAGCAGTTTGTATGTCATTTCCCAAAAACAGTGTATTGCAATTCTAATGGTTAACTTAAAAAAATTTGCTATCTAATTGTCAGGATTTCTGCCACAATGCGACCAAGATCTCTCACGCTGTAGGTGGAAAAAGGCATTTCTTAACAATTTAATATCAGTCATCCAATTTCAAGAGTCATAAGCTGTGTAAGCTGTGTATGATACCTGACTAGACAAAAGGTGCAGAAATGCTCTCTGCTAATAAGGTGCTGGAAACTTTAAAAGTTGCAAAGCTTTGGGTTTTTCCCTTTTATAATAATACCACCTCCTACATCATGTTACCATGTTTTACCCAATTGCTCTTCAAGCTAGGAACTTGAAAAGCTAAGAAATTATACTACCCAGGTAACCTGAAGTACAGAGAAGAGTAACGGGATTACTGTTAATATTAAGGTCTGGTCTCGTACTATCTATCTCAGTGGTTTAATACATTCAGTTGGATAGACAAATCCTTATGAGAAAAAAAAAAAGTCATTTCCAACACACTGAGACATGTTCTCCATAGTTTCAGAAAACTGACTGAAAGGCAACTGACATCATACTGAAATAATCAAATATTCTGAATGGCTATTTTTTAGGAATAGGAAGGGACATTTTTTGTTAAGAGTCACAGCTCAACTGCCTGCCAGTTGGGGTTTTTTTCTGCCTGGTAATCAAATTGTTTTTCAAATCATACATTTGTCAGTTCTCTTTGTATTATATATAGACACACACTCAGACAGCATTAATCCTGCTTGTGTTACCTATCAAGTCCATCATAAAAATTTCTGGCCAGTAACACTTCTCCAGTAACAGTATTTAAATTAACAACTACTTTAGTTTAGGCAAATTAAAGCTGTAGTTACGGGCGTGGCTGGACAAGCAATATCAAAATGAGGTTCAAGAGAAGAAACACCATAAAACTAGAAAATTAGAGGATTTCAGATTCCATTAGTGCTTTTCTCAGTTAAACTCTTGCATATGACAATCTATTTGGTAATATGATTTAAAACAAAACAAACACAAAACCCTAATTTTCCACCTCAAACACAAAACAAGGGAAGGGGGAAATATATAATCCAGAATGGACTCTTCAGTCAATATGTAATAACTGCATGCAACAGCACTATCACAGATTTTTAATCTACTTTTTAGAGACTGTCCTTTTCACAGATGTAAATTAAACTGCAGTGCTAAGGAGAGTTCTTACCAAAAGAGTAAATAAAAGACAGAGAGATTTTATTTGTCAATTTTGAATAAAAGCATTTTTCCTTACTTTTCTAATTCTAGAGAGAAGATCATGGCCCTGTATACCAACTATTTCTCACTACAACGCAACAGTTCTGAATAAACTAGTTTAATAAACTAGTTTAAGTTTAATAACTTTCAAAACTCCTGCTTTACCTATTGTGGAGAAAGTATTACTGTTCAGGGAAACAAACTGACTAAACAAAGTAACTGTTAAATAATTTAGGATAGGGTGTGCACTGACTAAGCATGGTCACTCCTAATAAGCTCCAATACTCTGAAAAGAGATACTAACTTAATTTCACATTATCCACAAAAGCTTGTATTAATGGTCCTTATGCTCCCCAAGTACTATATTGTCAAACTTGTATAACTAAACTGCCAATTTTATAGTACAAGAAATTAGAAAATTCAGCTATAAGGTTATACTTCACTGACTACCATGATTTCCCTAGCTGGCCTTAAAATAATCACTGCACATACAGTATTTTTTTTAAGCTTAAGGAAATTTAGAGGTAGCAGTATTGAAGATGGGAAGATGTACAACCATGTGACCACTGTCCTGTCATATGAACCTGACAAAAGAAGCACAGTAGACAGGGTTATGGATGAGAGGTGACAAACTGAACTATAGACACCTTAACCCTCTGTGTCTTGTATTTTCTAAATTCACATCTAGTAAACAGAGAATTTTTGTTTGCTAAAGGAATATAAAAAAAAAATCCACTTTAGCACCAAGACAACTGAACTTCCTCCAAAAGTCCTAGCCATCTCCTGTAACCTCTTAGTAAACCTGCCTATTTAGCAAAATTTAAAATAATCCATGAGATCAAAGCTGTCTAAGGCTCCCTAAAGTGGACTGTGATAGAATCTAGAAAATAACAGGAAAAGCAAGAGTCACGTGCAAGATCTGGAAGAGATTTTACAGCTACTACCTTATACATGTACAAAAAGAGAAATAATTTGTTAGCCAGAAGTTTAAGAATGTTACTCAGATTACATTACAGCATATAACACCCCTATAAATAAAGTACAGGGGAGAGACACTGGTGAAAAATCCCATCTTCTCTCACCATTAATGGCTAGAGAGAAATGATTTATGCAGATCCTCTCTCCCAGACAGCTGTCCATTAAACTGAATGAGAATTTTTTAAATTAGAATGTTTCACTGAAAACTCTCATTTGTCAAAGAGGACATAGGTTAGAAAATGCTTCCATTTAAAGAGACTTTAATTTAAAATAACATTACAATATTTCTAAAGTAAACCACTTCATTTGCATTTTAATTGCAGGTCTAGTACACCTTGATTTGATTTTTTTCCCACAAATATCACTATGTTGTTTTCAAATGTCAATCTAAGTATTTTTACTGACATAACTTTTCCAGAAATTTCAGAGATGCCATACATTGTTTTTATTTTGCTTTGGAGTAGAGTGTTACCGAAAACTGTACAACATACCACACAGAAAGTTCACACTAGTTCACAATACTGCTAAAGGTAAATATCAGTAAGCAAACAAGACAACATATTCAGACATGCTAATCCATATTTTCCCAAAAGCCAAGGAAATAAGAAGTGTATTGAAAAAAAAAAAAAAGATCCATGCAGAGTTATCTGGTCTATTATACTGACATTTCTAAGTTGTTAACATCTTCCAATCAGCCAAAACATTTCTCAGGATCTGTTTTAGTAACATATTTCGAAAGTCAGTATTCCTAAGTAATTTATAAATACTTTTAATCAAGCACTGCAATACTGTAAAATGAATGATGAAATTATTGCAAATCAACAAACATACCCCTCAGAAAACCCTCAGAAATCAAGTTTTCTCCCACAGACCTACTCAACTCACCCAAGCCAAAATACATCTGTTCATATTCTGCAAGGTGACAAAGGGGCTAAAGTCTTTCCATCTTGTTCACATCACACACTTGCAAAGCTCTCATTTGCTAATCTGTTATAATGAACAAACCAGAGAAAGGCAGCCTCATTCATACTCCACCCAACCAACCTCTTCTGTCAATGCTCCAAAGTAAAACAGGACAAGAAAGATTTTTATTTTCCTCCACCCCCTGAGTGGTGTTTCATTATGTGGCTTCTTCACTGGCTTATGAGAATGATTAAACAGCCAATTTCAAAACTGGGGGGAGGGTGGGAAGGGAGAGAGATGAGCAAGCCATTACTAATGAAAGAGGACCACACTTTTTTTAAAAGTAGGATATTTAAATTAACATAAAGAAATGCAGAAATCTAAGTCTCAGTATAAAAGCAGCTTGTTTTGGTTTAGTTAAGCCTGTTTCTAACTTCAGTCACTGAAGTATTCACATGGTCTTTCCAGAAAGTATGTTCTAATTATGTCACATATACAAGCTCTCATTTACAAAAGCAAGGAGATAACGAGGTTGACAAATAAAAAGCCATGGCAAAAAACCTACATAGTAAAAGAAAAAAGTGCTCTTAAAATTACTTTTTCTAAGAAGTGACTGGTAAAATCTCAGAGAGGATAAATGCACTGCTACTACTTCTCTATTCATTAATATACAACAAATATTTTTTCATTATTTATACAAGTAACTCATACCTTTCAATATGAGAAAGTTGGTCATCAATGACTGAAACAGCAAAAATTGCATTTTCCATTTGTGAACTTTATTTAATCAATAAAATGATATCTGCAACTCAAATAAAAATCCACGTGCATCCTATAAATACATGTCTAAATCCTAAACGGATATGCTAAAATAAAGGAGAAGCATGTATTCAGCCAGGGACACAGTTCCAAGTCACTGACTGAACTGCCAAGTTGACTATGTTATGGGCATATGGAGAAGGCCCAAGAACTGCTCCATGAAGATTAGATTAGTCCTCACAGGATCATGCCAAGACAATCCACACTGAATCCTTCCATGCCTGCTTGTATCCAACCCACAGATGTTCTGCTTATCTTCTGCGTACTTTATTCTCCAGGCACTTCACTCCAAATGATGACCATCTTCTTTTCTTAAGGATCTAAAACTTCACTACCGTGGAAGAGAGGGCTAATTATAGCCCTCAATTTCTCTGAGGCTTTAATACAAAGCTTTCTACTACAGAATTCAGACAGCACTATAGTCCCAGCTGTTGCTAAGGCAAAAGTGAACTGTGGCCCATATGCTACAGATACAAGAACCACCACAACTGATCATGCTGATAAATTAATAAATAAACTGAAGACTAGATTACTCAGTCATGCTTAGTTTTTTAACAGAATTTACACAATCGCATGCTGAGCACTTTATTTTCATAACTTGTTGCAGCTATGTTGTTGCTGTTTACTTCAGCAATGCTGTTTACTTCAGCAATGAAGTATTCTTGTTTTCCAGCAAGGGGATAGATTTTTAAATGCAGGTAAGTTATACCTGAAGTGTCACAAAGTTTTACCTATGTTGAAAAAACATAAAAACCCCAATTAAATTGGATTATCATTACTATACATTTTAATTACTGAAAAGCCAAACATTTAAAAATATCCTAAAATAAGTGTGCTATGTATTTAATGTCATCCCATTATGAGAAAAATACAGTTATAGCTGTTTGCCTACCATTATTCACTGATGAATGAAAATGAGTATGTACAAAGTAAGACGTAAACCACAGCACTACTATAAATGTATATTTGTAGGACAGTACCTTTGAGGGAAAACTAAAGCTGATCTTTGCAGTCTTCCCTGAGATGCAGGTGATTAACACCCACCTTTTAGAGAGGTAGCTCAATCTTTCTAGTGTGAAACATTAAAACTATTTCACAAGTCACAGGCCCATTTTGGAGAAGATTCTCAGTTCTCTGCAACTTTGCTATTGTAGAAAGAATAGAATCAAATTGCTTTTTTTCAAAACTGGAAATTACTTCAGCACAAAGGAGACCCAGAGGCTACACACCTTTATGGGAATAGTCTGGCAATACAGAAGCATTAAAAATGAAGCATGATAGTCTTCTAGTTTCATTCACATGCCATTTGAACAGAAACCAGAAGCAGCTGAAATGGATTAGGCCTCAACTACCTTAAGCTTGCATCAAGACTGACATATACTCTAAAGTAGCAATAAGGAGTAGCTAGTTCTCAGTCCTTCCTTTTTACATTGGATGCCGAGGCACCTATACAGATAGGGACACTGTCCTTTGTTAGCTATTCATCCAGGCTGTCAAACTACTGATCTTCTGTCCTGTTTTCCAGTAGTGTAATCACTAACTTACCACCAACCTCTGTGATAAAATATACAACTGAGAGGAGAGCAGCTAAGTAGCAGCAACAAGGAAAAGATCTGTTCCTGTGGCAACAGGCTGTTTACCTCTGCAAAAAAAAATAACTTAAACTCTTCACATTAAACTCACAGGACATGATCCAGGGACACATCTCAATTCATAATCCTTTTTTCTCTTTAACAGTTGCCATGGGAGACCATAAATTAGACCTTGCAGAACCACAAGTGGCCTTCCCAGGCCACATGTTTGACATTGTCTGCATGCTTTGACACACATGATAATATTTATGTCTGAGACACAAATTTATACTGACAGTAGTTTTCTGTATAGTACTAACCTGCTATCTCACATAATCCAATATTGATTTACATTTGTGTCTTCCAGGTTCATATTACAAGGAACTTGAGCTCCCCCCACTGCTAATTATTCCTACTGTTTACTCACAGTAAACATCCTCTTCTAGATCTTCTAAGACACTGCCTGTCAAGTAGGTATTTCTTATTTCTGAAAGATTTTAAGGCAAATTTTCAAACATGACTCTGTGCTTTTCAGTGGACAACTATGAGTTATTACCCAATCATACATATAAGCCTTTTACACAGGTGATTATAAAAAAAGTCTTTCAAGTTATCTGAAGCTAATTAACATCTACTTTAACATACCACTGATGAGTATATAAGTATATGAGAATTTATTAAACTATGTTCAGAGTTCAGAAAGCTACTGCAAAAAAATCACAAGTGGCAGCCTACCACTACATCTTAGTAACTAGCACTCCAGGCCACAACCCACCCCCACCCCATCCCCCCAAAACACAAGCATCTTTAACTTACAAAGATTCATAAAATGCTTAACAACGATTATGACAAAACCCAAATTAACCACAGAACAATACTAAGTAACTACGACAGAATCATTAAGACCAACAGTAGCTTTAATGGGGTAAATCTAATTTATAAAATTATTATATATTATTTAAAGAAAAACAAAAACGCTTCTTAAATAATCTTCTGTGCACCAAGACTATTTAATACTATAACCATTTAGTTCAGTGAATAAATATTTTACTGTATTTGAACACCCTAACCTTTAGGGACTAAGCTATTTAAAGTCCAACTGAAATTCTAACATATTTCAGGAAGCAAACATGTTGACATCTATCAATTTCAAGTAATCACACTTGTGTAAACCCACTGAAGGCAATCCATTCACAGAAGTATAATTTTAAAGCATTATCTGACACACAATCCCATTAATCAACCTGTATGTAACTTGATTTACAGAATATTTATTCATCATAATCATATACATGAAACTAAACTGAATTCTTTCTATCAAGGCGAATGTAATTTTACTAATAAAACCTCTAAGTTCTGCACAGTAAATTTAATGTCTTTGGTAACTGATGCTAGTTCTATAGGGTCACCTTTAAAACTAAAGTACATCTATCTTCTAATTTTTGTTTGTTTTTCATTACAAAATAGCATAAGCATGTAAGCTTCATCATCATAAAACAGATGAGGTTTTTCTGTTCTTGTTTAAAATAGTTATCTGCTTATATTTATAACAAGCCTTATGATACCTTCTAACAGGATTTCAAAATCAGTGTATTTTACAATGAGATACTGCACCCATTTTTACTGTCCTTCCCAAAACACTTGTTCAAATTTACACCTGTATCAGTAATTAGGTGTAGGTAGGAGACCTTCAACAGTTTTATTTCAGACAAATAGTGTTCTCTCCCAAAATTCACATAGGGTTACATGGAGTGTCAGCCACATTTGGGCAAGTTGATTAGCCCAGACTCTCAAGTTTCTGTGCATCAGCTGACTTTCCATAATTGTGCATATACACTTAGCCCATGAAAAATGCAAACTAATTCAACTTTGCTTAGCCAGCAATGAAACAGGGTTAAATTAAATCAAGTTATGTGCAATTGCCACAGGCTACATACACAAAATTGAACATTCATTGTAGCTGAGCATGCAATAACTTCAAATTATCAGGACTTAACAAGTTATGTTGAATCCTCAGAAGTCCATCTACAGAGCTTTTTATAAAACTTCATTGGCTAATTATTCATCAAGATGTGATTAAGAATTTGCTTAATCCCATGACAACATATGTCTACTTTGAGCCTAGAAAAAGGATTTTTCAAGGATAAACACAAACATTTACAGAAAAAGAGAGAATTCCTATTCTGAAGTCTACTAATTCAATATAATCATTTAACATGGCACTAAATTAAATAAGTAGCTTTCATTATTCTTTCTCCAGGTTGCAGGCTAACATTACAGTGTGATGTGAAAACTGAGAATGTTTACCTTCCAGTATTATGATGGCTTGTTCATGTAAGGATATTTAGAGAACTACAGACAAAAGTTTTTAAACCATACCACTTTTTTATTGAAATTCCTCAAATATTTTAATGATATTTTCCATGGTAAAAATAAATTAACTATTTCTGTAAATAACATGACTAAACTTTACATCATGCTAGATAGAACCATTGGGAATTACTCCAGTGAGTAAATATGCAGAGCCAAAACTCTAAATAATCTTTTATAATAGTGACCCTAGAGTGCACAGTGTGTTCCTACAACTCTCTAAGCCATTAGTCACCTAAATTATCACCAGGAAAGTTCACCTACAGTTTTGCTTCAGTGTGTGTCAGAACTGCCACTATTTTTGCAGGACTAAGCAGTTCAACAGCTGTTTTACACCTAAGCCTGGGCAAGACCTTCAGAGTAGGAAAGTCCAGTCATACACGTTTTGAATATGCCTAACACACGAAACTGATTACTTCGCACAGCATACTAGCCACTGCCTCCAACCCTTCAATCAAAATCTCAGCAGGACAGAGGAAGAGCACTTGCTCAGGATATCAGACACACAGATTCTAAAATCCTTCTCAGTAACAGGAGGTTCAAACATGCATTTGTCATTATCCATTAGAGTCTTCAACTAGCTTTAAGATTTTATGTGGTAGTGAGCATTCCTTTCTCCTCTTGTTGAAGGAGTACTACATCACAGTGCAAAGAAAATTAATTAGAACAGGGAAAAAGCCTGAAAGAGAGAATATGACTATCAAATAAATTGATTTAAACTCTCTTTCAGGAGGTAAAAATCTCTCCAATGTTTTCTATTGACTAACCAATATGCATCCCTTACTCAGCACCACAGGAGTTGTGAGTTCCATTTTGCATGCTCACACATCTTAAAGTTTTGATTGACACTCAAGAGCTGACCTGTTCAACAGCAGTATTACAACAAAGACCCTTTTTGATCTCACTCCAATTCCTTTTTATGATGTAGAAATCAAGATTAAAAATTTTACTTACTGCACTGTGACAGCTGGTTTACAAGGCAATGCTTAAGAAGATACTATACTAAATGCATTTCTGTTATGTTAAAATTTGTGTCATTAAAAATGTTGACAATCTGACTTTTTAAAAACCCCTCTAAAACAGAACACTCAACACAAAAGTTGACATCAAATACTCAAGCATTACTTTTTCTGTGTATCAACTCAAAGCTTTCTAGATTTCTACCAGGAAATCCCACCCCCCAGGCTGAAAGATTGCATTTGCAAAGTCAATCAAAAGTTAATAAATGCCCTTGTGCTCAAGAATTCTGACACAGTCCTTGGATTATATAATTGTGTATCACTCCCCTCCTACCTCTGGGCCCAATCTTCATTCAGCTTACAGGAGGGATCTGCTCTGGAAATGAATCAGAGGCTATTCATAAGGCTGTAAGGCCTGTTGTATACATGACTCCAACTTCAAGTAAAAATGAAAGAGAAGTATGAAGGGAAAGACGCTGCAGATCAGGTAGCAGGAAACAGAAAAATGCCACTCTTGGGAATCTCATTCTGTTTCTATTACTAATGGTAAATATTTCTGTGTTCTTTTTTTCCTGATGCTCTGAAGCCTAATTTGAAGAAGCACTGATTAGTCATATTTGTAACCAAAATTAACAAAATCTGTTCTAATATTATCACACACATTATGATGTAAAAAAATTCAAGTTAATGTAAAGGTCTGGTCCTACAGTTGCTCCAGCTAAGACTTCCAAAGTTATAAAGACCAACTTTTGCATCTCAGTTCCCGACTTGCATGATTACATACTCTTCTTAAAAACATTTTAAAAATAAGTATTTATAAAGCATTCAAATATTACAATATGTGTCACAGAAAAGCCTGTGAGAAAATTAGAATTCTATCTCTGGAGCAGGGCTTAATGATGTGAAGTGATTAAGGCAAAGGACCGCACACTGAACACCAAAGAGAAATCAAAATACTTAATCATAAAAGACAGGACTGGAAGCGATCTCAAGAGTCTATCCCTTTCCCCAAGGCAGAATCAACAATATCTAAGGCCAATCCTAGGAGACATTAATATAACCTGTTGTGGTTTTTTCCAAAAAAAAAAAAAAAAAAAAAACCAACAAAACTCCATTAAGGAGGCTACATTCATTCCACACAGTGAAAAAGGCATCCTGTTATAAGAACAAAAAGGGATGACAGACTTATAGACTACCACAATGCATTCAAAAAGATGCCAAATGCAGACTATACAGGTACTCTGAACTACAGAATTCCCTATCGTTTGCCCTTACAAGAAGTACTCCACATTTCTGAGCTTTTTTTTTTTTACTATGTGATTTCCTCAGTTAAAAAAAAAAAAAAGACAATTCAAACAATGAATTCCTGTGTGTGAAATAATGCTTCTTTCCCTAGCCAATCCTTGTTTTGTACTTCTGGCTTCTCAGGCAATTTGTTCTTCTTCCCCTCTCTGGCCTCTCTCAGTACACACTTCCCACCCATTCCCATCCCTGAACTGCTTCCCTTGACTGTACACCCAGTTCCAAAGCACCCTTCTGCCTCGGCTTCTTGCTAAGGCTGTTTCACAGCTCTTCCTGTAACTTCATTAAGGACACCTGTACCTGTCCCACTCCCTCCATTATCCAGTCCTCACAGTCCAGTCATTACTTCCCTAGGAACTCCAAGCTCCTACCCTCCTCTCAACTCCTGCCCTTCAAACTCTCACTCCCTCTCTATCCTGTGTAAGTCTGGTTCCATTCCACCACTCTCCTCTTCCATGTGTTCACCCTTCCAGCCACCTGCAACCTTGGTTCTTGTGTTTTCCACATTCAAATGAATCAGCACTATGGATAAGCAGGGAATGGATACCAGAAAACTAAGAGTCAGTACCACATCTCACTGCTTAGCACTGTACTTACCAGGAAAGTCCTGTTGTCCATACAAAATTTTTCAACATCAATGCCTACATTCAGAGAAGTCAGCTGATTTCTCAGACACTAATAACTTGCCCAATTTTTGGACAGGTTTTTGAATGGCAACAAAATGCACATCCCTAATGCAAAAAGTCACCTCGCTCTCAAATTTTAAATTCCTTTCCCAAAGAATGGGGTTGTTCCAATTACTTGAAGAAAAGGTCAGAAATAATTTCTAAACATTCTTTTCTCTAGCGTGACCCTTAAGAGCCAGTGAACTATTTTGGCTTTAAGCTTTATTAAAAGATTCAGTCAATAAAGGGCAGTCACCGAGCATGGAAGATTTCGACCCAAATGACTGAAGCGTAGCAGAGTCAGAAGTAAAATCGGTGCCTTTAAATAGTAAGTGTCAGGAAACTGAGAGGAGTCACCACTACCAGTCCTACCTATACAAAACAAGCAGGGAGAAACATGCATTCTTRAAGTCGACTAGTAACTTTGTTAAGCAATGTTCAATTACTTGTAGCTGGCCAAATTTTAATACGATACATTGAAGTTTTTCTATGTTACAGGTTATGCCTCAACAAGAGTTTTTAAGGAAACTGCGGCGAAGAACCAATCATCACTGAACATGCTAGTAGAAGAAAATCCATTTCCCATTATTTAAAAAAAAAAAAAAAAAAAAAAAGAGGAAAAAAAAGAAAACCTACCTACCATCCACACAGTAAAAAGCAATCATATCTCCTCAGTCTGAACTAGAAATTTAACAAACAAATCATCAGGCAGGTTTTTAATTTTCCCTTCAGGGGAAAAAAATAATATCAAAGTTAAACTGATTCTACATCTCCACAAAGCACTCCCCATGAGTTCTTGCCACAGCCTTATTAGAATCTTATCAAAATTTTCCCTTCTTTTAGACTACAACAAGCCAGTTCCAGATTACTTTTTCTACAGGTACTAAGGTAGCATCTGATGAGGGCTCTCTAAGTTTTTCCCCCTATCCTTAACATCGAGCAAGCTTATCTGAAGAAAAAGAGCAAGCAACGTATCTGAATGGAAAATAACATGCAAGAGAGGGGGACTGCCTCTATTAAAACATAGGACTTGAAAATAAAATTTCAGAGAAGGTATTTGTAACCTCATCCTTTCTGAGTACCTGGTCAACACAGATGAGAGATTGTTAGCTCAAACATGAGAGATAGGGGTTGTACTACCACAAACACGTTTACATTCAAGGAGCTTGATAAATTACATTATATTAAAAAAAAAAAAAAAGAGAAACAAGGTTAGTGCTATAAAACCAAGCATTAAAATATTAAGAAATGTCAGAACTATGGTTGCTTACACCTTCTATTTAGTCCCTTGTGCATTATGATAGACATTCATTAAATGATCATTTACTGTTTTTTGTTATTCACAGGATCTCTGTCTCATATATGGCACATGACATATATGTCAGGAGACAAATCAGAGTCACAGAGTAAAAGGAGGTGCCTTCCGTGGGACATTACACTTTTTTACTAAGGAATATGAATAAAAAGTAATTAATAGATCCAATTGATTAAAAACAGTTTCCCATCCAAGAGATCTTTTGCTGTAAACTGACATTTATAAAAATAAACTTTTCATAAATAAAAAAAAGCAAACTTATTTTCACAGAAAGCTTCCATCACAAGTAAAGATAGAAAGAAAAAAAAGGAAAAAAGAAAAGACTGCGCACTACTTATTCTACCTATCCCATAATATACTCACAGCCTCTGGGCCATGTCTAGAGTATATGACATAAAAAGCCATACGGGGAGAAAAAAGCTCAAGAACTTCCCTGCCTGATACAGATTAGGTATTTGGACCTGGACTTCCTACATCCCAAAAGCAACGTTCTGGCTAGGAATGCACTCACGACACCTCAGAACGGTCTTGCTTTCTTAACAGAGCCATATAGCAGCTGGACCATTGCAATGAAATGGTCTGACCAGTAGGCTGCAGAGGTTTCCATTCAACCAGTTTACATCAACTGCAACAATTACCAGTTTAAGAGGCAGAGTTTTACCCCTAACAGGCAATATCCAATGTGTAGGATACCCTCCAGGGTTGCTAGCTCCTGCTGGAAGTTAACAGAGTAACATTTTGAATCTCTGCCTCCAATATTGCAGGCAAGCTATTTAATTACTTGCAGGATTTGGGTTATCATCTAGTCGTTGTCTCTATTCTTCCTGATAAAGAGATTTTTTTTTTTCCTCACAATATGGACGGTGATTCTTTTTAATTTTTCAGGACAGGAAATATATTCTTTTCCAGCTGTTGGCATGATCAAGACAGTTGAAACTTCATCAATGTTTAAGGCCATCAGCAAAAACCCATTCTATACTTCTTAGGAATCCAGCATGAGAAACAGTGAGACTGGTATGTTGAAATGCAGTGCACTCACAACCACAAATAAAGTCAAAGAAAACAATGTTATGAACTTACTAAGTGCTGTAAAGTAACTCCAAAAATCTGAAGAATAAAGCATTTCAAATTACACAAGATTTATAAGGACTTTTAAAACTCACTATTTTGACTCAGTTTCAGTCTTCCATCTGTAAAATGGAAATAATATTTTACAGATGTGCAAAAAAAAGTTCTCTAATGTTTAGGAAGTGCAGATTTTTATTTTGAGATAATTCCTACAAATTAACAGATGAAAACACTTCAGCATTCATGAAAGATATGGATGTATACAGCAGATAATAACGTAGCAGGCTGCACACTGAATGACAAACAAATACATGAATTAGGTTAAAACAGTATACCAGTCAGCTGGCATTTCCCATGCACTGTATGAGGCATTGAATTGGGGCTGCAAGGGTAAGGGGGAATACAATAACATAGTTAAAGGCCCAGCATATGGAGAAGGGTGCTGGATTATGTTTGTTTCTGTAATCTTAGCCTGCTGTTTCCTCACGCAAATTCCTTACTTTGCAGCCTACCTTTTTTTGACACTGTTCCTCTAAAATGCATTGCATGTCTACACATACACACTGCTACAAAAAACAAAGTACTTCAAATCAAACCACAGCAATAATCTGAAAAATTAAAATATCTACCCATATAAAGAATTTTGAGATCTCTGATTGGAAAACCACTTAAAACCAACTAGTACAAATACTAAAGGCCATAAAAACGAACTTTTCTAGATTTTTTTCTGACTTTAACACGAGAAATGGTCTTTTTGGGTTTATGGGTTTTTTAAAGTTATCTGCATAAACCAAGTAGTCACCTTCAAGTACAGTATTAACAACCACGTTCAATTTGACTGGAATTCCTTTTAGTTTCTACATACAGTTGGGCCAAAATCCTTTCTCCCTTCCCTTTTGCTAGTGAGATTTTCCATAGTGAACAGTAGGGACTGGAAGTGACACACAAATCATAGGTCCTGCACAATCTCCTCAAACTCAATTTCCTCACTCCTGGGGTGCAGCAGATGTCAATATAAAGCACCTCTCCCACAGGTACTTCAGGTGTCAGTACTACTTGCAAGCTACTAAGAAGTATGCTTGTAACACTAAGAAAATAAAAACACAAATATAGATGAATTATATTAAAGGTTTTTAGAGTACAAGGCTTTAACACTTGTCATTTCAAAAGGATTTCCTTCTTTGATTTTAAAAAGGATCATGATTGTACAGGGTTATTAGCAATACACAGGTATCATCAATTTCCTTGTGGGTATCTCTGTGCCACTGAGTCTTTGTTACTGCTGATGATTCAAAAACAGAAGCTAACCTAACCTGTACTACTTCTAATAAAGGCATATGAAAAGCAAGATTGAAAATAAGCAGTATCATATTGAAATGGCCATTTTTTTCAAATGTTAAATATTTCTAGTGATGTATTTTGTGACGCTAAATACCTAACACTGGATGACCCACCTCGTACCTACCAGACACCAAATTCTAACGCTATCACTACTCATATTTTTCCAATTAAGTATGTCCCTAATTGTTGTCAAAGTGTCCACACATTCATGAATATTATACACTCCTCTAGAATACTTTCTAGAAAGTATAGATTTCTGAATTTGAAGACTTAATTTCTTTCCTAGGCCTAGATATTCAAAATAGAAGCATATTTTTTGTTCTAGTTACAGCAATTATCCACTAACTTTACATTTCTTGTGCAATATTTATGAAATGTTAATACCAAATCAATATCATGACTTTAACACTTTGTAATATAATATACACATGAAAGTATCACACTTGCTGCTGAACACACAGAAATTTGCATTAGGAAACTTGTTATACCAATCCCTGGTGCAAATGAATTAACACTTTGACTATTTTTCATCTAGTATCCTTCAAAATGTAGTTTGTTTATATTGTAGAAGAACATATACATGAAACATTTAGAATTGAGGCTGCATTACCTTACACAATAAAAAAACCTGTGGCTCTATTCCAAGGAAATGACTATCTATTGCCTTGATTCTGCAAGAAGAGTCATATGAACATTTATGTACATGGAGTCTCAAACATGCAACAAGGTTGCACAGGGGTATCTGTATTCTTATGTAGAGTAGTGATCTGCAAAGAGTTTTAGTGATATAATTTTGCTTCTCTGATCCTGTTCTGTTTCTCCTAAATCAAAATTTAAACGTTTCAAATGTAAAAAATAAATTATTTTACTGGTATGTCTGTTCCTATATCTTTATTTTTCAGAAGTATAAAAACAGCTTTAAAAGACAGCAAAAGGCTTCAGGGAAAGATTTTTTGTTGGAATAACTTCAGGTAAAACGTTTAAGAAGTTGAGAGGAAAAAAAAGAAATAAAACTTGTACATAGGAAACAAATTCCAAATGTACAAGGTAGTCAAAAGTATATTTTATTTTAAGATAACAAGAAGAACATATTCTCCTCTTTCAGTCAAAGTAACTGTTACAACTAACATCTTGAGAATAATTAATTTTGTATTTTTATAACACAAATAAAATAACTACATCCTCCTTAAGCAGCTAGCTGTTGTGATAAACAGTGGACCAGTACAAACTCCTAACATTAGGGAAAAAGTAGTATGAAAGCGACATAGTCCTGCTTCACACACAGACACACACTCTTAAAAAATACAATCTAAAACTAAAATAACTGATCTTATAAACATTTCCACATTAAATATTTCTGTATGCTAAATATATTTTTCTGAGACAAATAAATTTACAACTACATAAACTGTGAAAAAGCAACTAATTCGGGATTAATCACATATGGCTCAGAAGAACAAAATGAAAAAACTCATTACAAATAACAAATAGACAGCATCTTAAATTTCCCTCTATAAATACGCCTATTTTTCATACCAGAAAAGTGCATGCTTTCTGATTAAAAAAAAAAAAAAAAAAGGCGCCGTAAACACAACCCTGGCAAGATAAACTTGACAGGAACTACATAACTACAGTAGCTCATTTCCTGCTCGTATCTGGTATATTTAAAGCCAGCCTCCTTAAACGAAAAATAAGTCAGAGAAGTTCACTACTGTTAGCTTAACAAACCCGTTTTTGTTAAAACGAGAGCTGTTTGAAACAGACGACGAAAGAAACGCTAATGTCGCTTCCTGATGATGAAAACTACTCAAGAACTACAACTACTTCTGCACAGTCCTTTCTTTCCTGTAAAGCAGGGTTACACTCGGCCTCTACGCATGCTATGGACCGAAAGAAAATAGCAATTCTGCTGCTACACACTGAGATAGGGACAGTTAGAGACAACTAGTGGCTGCCTCTGCAATTCACAAAGTTTAAAAATAAAAAGCTGCTTTTTCCAAGTGTAAATGGTTCCTCTCCACGCACGTAGGCCTGAGGCCCTGTTGCAAACAGTGTCTAACAGGACCAGGCAGCACAAAGACAGGAATGGGAGATTAGTGGGAGGGAGGGAGGCCGGGATTGGGGCTCAGCAGGATCTTCAGGCTTTTTAAAATTCAAACTGCTCCCTGACCAATACAAATCACGGACACGCTACTGACTACGACACGGATTTACAGCATTAAAAACACGCCTTCTACGTGACAGCTATATTAACTTCACCCTTTTAAACATGTATCAGGGCACTCGGAGGCAAGATAGCACAGTTTTAGTATAAGACTTCAAACACAATACACCACAAAGTTACTCTGTTAGATACATTAACCACTTATTACAACTGATCTTCCTGAACAACTGAAAAACCTGCTGAAAAATACACAAATTATGTAATGTTGATACTTGTTTGTCATTTAAAAATTTCCTTTCTATATGAAAGATGAAAGTTTGTATCTTAAAATCTCCCTCAATTATGTAATTTCTGTAGGAGTATTTTTATTAGTTCACAGGCTGTCCGTTTTAAATCTACCTCAATTTTTAGTAACACTCTCATCCCTACCACACGTAAGTCCAAGATGTACTTTACAGTAAATTAGCTACCATTTATTTATAAAGACCTGACACTTAATCAACAGTTATTTACAAAACACATTTGACCTGTTAAAATGACACCTAATTACATATTCAAACATCATGGACACAAACAGCCAATAACAACTTCAGGATCTCAAAGTGATATGGCCTGACAAAAAAGGATGACACTTTTTAAGCATTCCCCACTTTTCACTTAATTAAATTTACGTTTGATTCTCAAGTACTTTGGGTAAGATCTCATCTTCACCTTGGTCCCTTAAATTGTCATAAACGCAGCACTTTACACATGATCCCTCTCCTGCTTTCTGTTCATTAGAAGGATAAAACAGTATTTCTTCTGGATTTAGTACATATTCCTGTAACGTATACAGCACATAGACACTGAGATTGTGTGGAGCAGCTGATACAATATGCTTGTCTATCTGTATTTCCTGGGTCTGCAGGTGTCCGTGTTGTGTCAATCATCCCACAAGCACTAGTTTTATGCTATAAATATACTAAGTGATTAACACACTAATCAATCGCTGTATTATTTAGAGATTAAACCTCTGCACATTATAAATCCATATGCATTCGAACTTTTGAATGTTCAGAACGCAGTTGGTTAGAAGGAAAAGGTAATAGCGAAGAGAGATGGTATTTTGGGGTATTTACATTGTCTCTCTTCCCCTATTGCTCCACTTACTCCTTCCCCACTTCAGAGGGCTGTCTGCGCTGGGACCTTCCTTCCTTGCCCTGGTGAAGTTGTAAATATGGCAAAGGATCAGTACACATTTGCGGCTAATTGTATTGTTTCCTCCTCCTCCTCCTGCTCCTCTCCGCGCTGAGGCCTGTCACTAAGAAGCCGCTTCGCCTTTCTAATCCCCGAGCTGGAGTAAAGGCGCTGGCCGGCAGGCCTGCGCTCTCCACCGGGCCTGGGCCTCCCGGCAGCCCGGGAGGAACCAATCTCCTCCGCCAAACCCGACCGAGCAGGAAGGGGGGCTGCGAAATAAACACCTCCGGTTGCCACTTATTCCCCTCTACCCCGGATAACAGCTAATCCCCTCCGCTCCCGGCAGCGCTGGGCCGCCTGGGCTGGGAGGCCCGGCCCGCTGCTGGAGAGGGCAGGGAGGGGAAGGGGAGACAAGGAGGGGGGATTACCTGAGCAAATCGGCGTCTGAATCCAACGAGAATCCGAGAGAGGGGGAGAGAAATCCGCCCCCCTCCCTCCTCAGAGGAGCCGCCGCCGCCGCCGCTGGGCCGCCGCCGCCGCCGCGGAGCAGGAGGAGGAGGGGAGATAATATAACAACAATAATCCGGGCCGGGAGGGGGGCTGGCTCCTCTTCCGTCTCCTCCTCAGTACAGCGAACATGTAGAGCCGGGGGGTGAGCGGCCGAGACGAATCCCTTCCCCCGAGCCTGCTTCACAACATCAACACGGGCCGGGCCGCGCCGAACCGGTTCCGAGACACACTCCGAGCCGCGGGGGAGCAGGGGGGTGGCCGGGGGGGCAGCGCTGCCAAGGGGCCGCCGCCGCCGCCGCTCCCTCCGTGTGTGCGGGTGCAGGAGAGCGGGGGAGGGGGCAGCCTGGGCACGCTGAGTCGGTACCGAGCGGGGGGGTAGGGGGAAGAGGAGAGGGAGGAGGAGGAGGAGGGGGAAGGATCCTGTGTGTGTCTCTCTCGCTCCCTCTCAGAACAAAATGCCGACCGGAAGTGCAGCTGCAGGAATGACTCCCTCCACCGGCGCCAAACACCAACAGCCTCCCCCTTCCCTCCGCCGCCGCCTCCTCGCTCGCTCGCTCGCTCGCTCCCTTTTAACCAGCGCCGCTTCCGCCGCCACGGCGTTGCTCGGAGCCGCACCACTCCCCTCGCAGCGCCGCCGCAGCTGGAGCGGCTCCCTCCGCCTCGCCGCGCCGCGCCGCGCCTCGCCTCTCGGCGGCCGGCACAGCTGAGTCTCCGCTGCCTGGCTGTCTCTCCCCTTCCCCACCCCTTCGGCTGCCGCCCGAGTTTCTCTTTCTTTTTTTTCCCCTTCTGGTGTACGGAATGAGACCGGAGTTTACGCTTAGGCCTGCACTAAGGAAGGCAGCCAGCGATTTGTGAAGAAGTGACCGTTGAAAAAAACACACGTTTGGGGTTTTGTTTTTTTTTTTTGTCTTCCCCAAGGATGGCGGGGAGGACTGCAAAATGCCGCCTCGCAGGAGGCAGACCTACCAAGGCGCCTTAAAATGAACCCAGGAAGGCGGCAGTCCCCCCGCCCCAGCGGGTGAGATGTGTCAGAGCCGGGACACCGCTGGAGCTACTGCTGCCGCTCACACGCGTCCCTGTGGGTGTGAAGAGGCCGCGTCGCAGGAACCGAACAGCCGATGCGGAAAGCGGTGCCGGGGCGAGGGACTTCCAGGTGGACGTACCGAACTGGAGTGGCTTTTAAAAACAACGTTTTTGGACGAGCGCGGGGGAAAATGCGGATGTTCGGGTGAAGGGTCCTTCGCTGGAGGCTGATGCTGCACACTGCCACCAGATTCACTGGAAATATTTTAACTGTGGGTTGTGAAGGAGTGCTTGAAGAAAGAGTATGTCCTAGTCTGAAGGATTTTCTGGTGTTCCTCTGTAAAGTAAAAATGTGAATAATCATAGCACAGGATAAGAGTGAAGAAGTGTTTATATCCGATGAATTAACTATGTCTTTTCGTACTCACTTATGTCGTTTTCCTCCTCAGAACTTGGACAAAAATCCCTCGATTCCTAGAGGAAGCCTTGCTTGTCTGTCGACTTCAGGATTCAGCCATACAGTTGGACACGGCTGTAAATACCCTCTGACATATGAACACCCCCTTTCAGCTCTGGATGGATATTATTTGCACAAAGGGATAATATCTTTCACCAATGCACTTGAATCTTCCCAAGCCTTAGGATTTCCTGAATAATGCTCTGTCTTTAATACAGATTTAAAATGCTTCTCTCAAGCTTAAACAACTATTAAATTCATAATGTTGGATGAATCAAAGTTCATTTTACAACTGTGTGCTTTTGTTTGAAAGTACAGAAATGAAGATGGCACTGGAGAATACGGTAATTCAGTACTGGAAATACTAATATCTAATGGGTACGTGCTCATGTAAGTTTAATGGAGACCGAGTAAACTGGGCTCTGAAAAAAATGTATTACATACCTTTGTTCCGAGTTAATATAAAAGGTCCCAATCCTATAATTGTTTATGCATTTACAACTTCATGTTATCCATTTGAAATAAAGGGAAATAACTGGTGTAGTAAATGAAGTGTGTTCGTAAGTCTTTGCGCTTAATTTAATACAGCGCAACTCTAACTCAGGGGGGAAAATATTTATCTTCTCTTGGTAATAAACTAAAGTTTAATGGACTACCTATTTGGAGTTCACATACCCATATGTATGTGGACATATACACCTATGAATTCACAGGAAAATGTGATTTTAAAATGACAAAGTTGGCCCAGGAATACTACTTCAATCTACTTCTAACTGATTGTTACCAATTCACGTTGATCGAGTCTTTCTGTGATTTAGTAATTTATTTATATAACATTTTTTTTTTATTAATTGGTGAGTTGGTGTGTAAATAAAATGTAAATACTGAAATTTTCCTTTTCAAATGCCAAATACGGTTTAGCCAGTACAAACATCATGGTAAGACACAACACCTATTTCAGTCAGAATTTTGCAGTGAGAACGTCACTAGACCATCTTATGCTTTTAAAATCCCATTCAATTAAAAGAATTTGTGGAAATGGCTATTTTGCCTGACTACTATGATGTTATTACCCACACAAGAAAACAACTAATTTAAGTCACTAGTTGTTTTAGAAGGTGGTGTTGTAACACACATGAGCAAATCAGGATTATTTTTTTTTCCTTAAGGGAAATTAAATATTTTTTATTCCATTAGATATTACTGTAATCCACTTTTTAGAAGGAAAGATCTAATTCTTCAGTTGCATTGAGACAAGTGGTTCCTTGTATTCCTGTTGTCTTTAAAGGTCCACTCACGGCAATTTATTGCAGAATGAAGGCTCACTATGTTCCTAAAAAATACTTCAGTATGCATGGGCATCATCTCATTATGCCTGAAATGGCCAGAAAAAGGGATAAATCAAGTATTTCAGAATATTACCTGAAACCATGTCAAGATACTTTAAACCTTATTTCTGTTCCAGTCCTTAGTCACGGGGTGGAGGTAGTCCTAATCTGTATGGGAGGAGCTATGCAGTCATACAACCATGACTGTGGCACACTACGGAGCGTGTACTGCACTGAACAAAGCTGGTGGCAGCGCGGAGGAGGGCAAAGCTCTCTGAATTCCCCTGATAAATCCACACCTATATAGTCCTGAAAATGAACTGCAAGTTTCAGGGTAAAGCTTCAGAACCTAATCCTACTCCCTTTGATGTCAAGGGAGAATGTGTCTTTTGCCCTAAACAAATGACTGGGCTCCCATAAATCTAAGCTATTTGCACAGTTGGTTATCCTGAGACTCGTTTCTTGTTCTTCGGAGTATTTTAATGCAACTTTAAAAGGCAGGAATTAAAGATCTTTACGCAGACAGTACTGTTTTTAAAATTTATTTCTCAAGCAATTTTCACAAAATATGGTAAGTTGTAGGTAACCTCTCTTGCTGCTGTTTACAACTGTGTACCGAGATAAGCTTTGTAGATGTAAAGACAGTATGCGTGTGTACACTGCTGAAAAAAGGGGAGACGTCTTTGCCCTCTTCATTCTGATGCTAACTTCCCTGACACCTACATGTTGTTATTCAGCTTCATAAATTATGGACAGCATGTAATATTACAGTGAAAATACACCTGGCACCAATGTTTTCTTAGAGGTTGCTTCTTGTCATTTGATTTTTTCCTATAGAATGAATGTAAAATGTATTGTGCTTTTCCATTTTTCTCTCTTTAAGGGCTGTTATAAGATAGAGGTACCTGTCATTTTAAGTTGTTAATGGCATGCACAAACATTGTTATATTTTACCTTTTAGTAATTTATAGCTAGTATGTATTTCTAGGCAGATTTTTTAAATAAATGTGATATGTCAGTAAAATAAAAAATAATATTATTATTGTGTATTTTTAGATTTTTTTTCAGTAATTGAAAAGAACTTTAATGTAAAATTTTGGGAGCTCATTATCTGAATGTAATATTGTAATGCAATCATTAGCTATCATCCTACATTTAAGTATTCAAATTATTTAGAATCTGGTGTTAAGGCTGGACTACAACAGTGAGTAGGAAGACTGTAATAATGAATGCTGTATGACAAGTAATACAAAGTTATGTTCTTTGCATTGACTTTAGTTCACAGGAGCAAATAATAGCACCACATAATTAATTAACTAGGGAATATTAATTGTGAGAAGTAAGCAACCTAAATATCAGATGAGGCCTTCAGTGGTACAGGTAAAATAAAAAGTCAAGGAAGCCTGCAGATTGAGGAGTAAAATATTCGTATAGTTACTTGCTCTAAGCTTACAACTTGATGGTGACCACTGATCTTTGGGGTTTTTTTTCTGGTAAGTCAGATGGAGGTAATATTTTTTTTTCTTCTTCTAATTATTAGCATAATTTACCAACAAGAATTTAATATGAAATGAAATAACACTTTTTCATTTTTTCTAAGCGACAAACTTGCACTATCTCTACCATGTTAAGAATGTGCTTCTGTTTGTATGAAGGCAAGATATGAGTTCTATGGCAGATATATCTTTTAAAATGTATACTTGTGAAAAACAGTTCTCTATGGAGGACAACTGATAGAAGACAAAGCTCTAGTACTTTCATTTGAATGTTACAGTCAGTTCTTATTATGCAAGGCACTAGGGATTCTAATGAAGTTAAAAGATAGATAATATAAAACATGTAATTTAGACTATAAAACATATATAATAATAAAATATATTATGTAACAGAAAAAGTGATAGATTACTCTGCTGGACAAGTAGATTGTCCCAGTATTGTTACAGTAGGGCCATAAGAACAGACCTAATAACAGTTGTTTTTGTAGGGAAGATAAATGATCAGTTACACATTGTCATCGAAAGAAACCTGAAATCTGGCTAAAGGTGCCCCTTCAGGCTGTTTTCCATGGATTCACCATTGGTGAACTTCAGAAAGGAAGCAGGTACCATTCCTGCTATAACTTCCTTAACTTCCCACAAATTCTTTTTCTTCATTTTTCTTTTTTTTTTTTTTTTTTGTTTTTAATTTGAACCTTATATAACTCCATCCTCTCAAATGTCTTGTTTTGGATAGGGACTGGGAAAACAGCTTACTGTCATATTTTATAACTGAGATATAGAATTGCATGTCAGTTACACAAGAAATCCTGTGCCATTTCATACAAGAGCTGTGAGGGCCACTATGGATTATTTTGAGAGATAAATATAAAAACATTCTGGCAATTATTTTTTTTTCCACTTTTTAAGGTGTAAAAGTAAATCAATACAGCTTCATGGGCCAGCAAGTCAGTGTGGACATTCATCTTCTGGCAAAGAACAGAAGTTAAAAATTGGCCTTAAGGACTGATGTATTCAGCACAAGCTGAAAGCCATACTTTTATGGATTAAAGAAATCTGAGCACATTATATCATGCTTAAAATGCCTTGCCACTCCGTTTTTAATGAACTTGCCAGTAAAAAGAAAATTTAAGACAGAGATATGATTATATAAATCATGTATGTTAAAAAAAGCTTCTTGGGCCTCAGCTTTTAAAAACTGCTTCTTTGAAAGAAAGCAAAACTTTTCCATTCTTCAGATACTGAAGTGTTAACCATCTCAGCCAAAAGATTCAATGGCTACATATAAACTAACAGATTAAACATGCCTGGGACTGTTCTCTGGCATTGAGACTGGTAGCCACATAATGTTTCATGCCTATATTACTAAACCCTTTTATTCTTCAAAACAGGATTGTCACATGCACCTACTGCCCATTGGGAATGGTTCCTGACTCACAGTAACTCTCAGACTGTGCCCAGGAATTGTTTGGGAAAATGCTAGTTTGCATGCTTTTAGCCTGTGCCAAGGTCTGTTCAAACACTGTAATGCACAACTTTTAGACAAATGATTTCCAATGTCCGAGAATGTTTTGTGGTGGTTTCATTTACGTTGCATTTTATAGACACATCTAAAGCAGTCTCCTTGGAGTGATTAGCCAAAAGGAAGGTAAGAGGGAACTGTGATCCCTCACCTAGAAATAAATCACATTCCTATTTCCAATTAATTCTTTACTGAAGCAATTCACCACCTATTTTTTTATCCAAAAACCTGACAAAATAAAGTTCATTGAAATTTGGCTATCAAGTTAGCTATTGTTCATGTGAAGACATTTTAGAAAGTCCTATATGGTGGCTAAAACAGCCTTCTAACCTGCAGCAGATGTCCCTTTTTCTTTTAGACATCCTGTGGCTCTTATGAAAGGATGTTACAGTGAGAACAGGAACAGAAAACACACATTGTGCAATAAAATGAAATAAACATAAATAACTTTTGCACTCCTTTAAATTATGGCTGTTAATATCAATTTGTAATGAAAATAACTTCTGAAGTGTAATTTATTGATTTTAAGATAAGAATGGAAAAGGAGTAAGGATAAATAAAACATCATTGGGTATTTTCTGAATGATGAGAATTCCTCTTACAACTTCTTTTTTTAAAAAAAAAAGATTGTTCCATTTCGTAACTGGACACGTGCTGCCAATTTGCTTCTCAGTGTGGCCATAGGGACAAACATCAGTCCATCTACTTTGTCAGCACTTCAGAAGATGTGTGGGTGCTCCATTAGTGAGCCAGAAAGCAGTATTAACTTGTCACAGATTTAATTTCTCACAGACTTGCAATGCCATGCATTCTGAAACACAAAGCCTTTCTTCATTTTTTTTAAACTTTTGACGGGGTCAATACATGGTCCAGAAAACTGGATTGTCAACCTGGAGAAGCTGCCATGGCTTTTACAATGCAATTAAATACAAATAAATGTCTCTGCCTAGGCGGTGCAACTCAGTTGCAATAGAAAAAAAAGAAAGAGACTGAAAGAAGAATATACCTTTTTGGAATGGTTAGCACAGAATTCGCAACTAGCCAAAACTTAAAAATCAAGTCAAAATGATCTATTTATGAAAAATATCCTTTTCTGCATATGATGTATTTTTTAATGTTTAAATTTCTGTATTTGTCCTCGCATTGTGTTAAAATACTTACATGACTGCCCTCAGGTTCCCTAAAAATAATTCATCTTTGAAGAGAAGAACAGCATATAAAATCTTGGCCCAAGAGGTATATATTTGGAGAAATAACAGGATAAGCATGAGCAGTTTTCTCAAAGTTTACAGGTAAGTGGAAATTATTTACAAATCTTGACTATAATGAAAGAACACTAGTGTGCACAGCATTGTTAATTTATGTTAATTTATAGTTTTGGGTTACTATTGAACATTTTGTAGACTTGCCAAATTTCTCTACTGTATTCCCAGTAAAGGTTGCAATCCAGTGCAAGTACTCATATGAAAGATGATATAGTGACTCTCCTGAAGAGGCTGCAATATGTATACATGTGCTTTTGCTAGTATGTTTTCCACACAGGGTTCAATTCATTAAGGTGACACGTTACCCATAATATTGGTGTTAGATAAAACATTACAGCTAGTTATCATAGACAGTGCTCTTTAAAATCACTGTAAGAAATAGCTAAACTTTCTGCAAAAAGAACAGCCTCCACGAGAACATGGGTACATGTTACCACCCAAAACAAATACACATGTGGGTGGCACATGTTTTGTTGGATATTTGGGGATAGGCATGTGTGAGAAAAAAGATATAAAATGCCATAGAAACAGATGCAGAGAAGACACAGAAACCCATGCACAGGCCTGAGCAATCACTGAGAATATAGCTCTAAGAAAAATGGAGCAAGAGAAATTCAAGATGACTACCAACCAAAAAGGACTTGAGACTTTGAGTGAAATTTTCCCATGGTTTCAGAGGAAAAGAACATACGCACTATCTTTATAAATAAGAATGCATCAAAATGTCTGACGCCATCATATATTTTTTCTGACAGAGACAATGCACTAGCCATTCAAGTCAAAGCAGGTAAGAATACATTTCCAGTTTTAAAGACAGCTGCCTTCTAAATAGATCCATAAATTACAATAATCTGGCAGCATTCAAAATATGAATTTTCCTGATAGGAAAATATATACACATGCGTCATAAAATATTTTTTATACTTTCATTCACTAGATTTTTTCCTGAACTTACTCATTACTTTCATACCTTCCATGGTTCCATTGCTGTTTCCTTTCATTTCCAGACTTAAGTCAGTCTTGTGTTTACTCCAGACTACACTAGTAATAACCCTTTTCTGGTCAAAGTGCTTGTTTCTCCTGCATTTTCTTGGGCAATGTTTATCTTTTCTCTGCCATTAGACTGTGTTTTTCCTAATATTTTGGATTGTTTCCTTCTTACTTGCTCCCAAAGATAGAAGCAGCATATAAAAGCCTTTACTTTCCTTCTTTTCCTATTTTGACTCTCCTTCATTGGCAAAAATAATCTAAAATATGAATCTCTACCTGTTCCTCTTAAAAGAATCTACTGGCTTAAAAGACAATCTCTCTATAAGCAATGATCTTACTGGTTTTATTTTTTCTGGTAATCTTGTTTACAGACTAGTCAAATGCTCATGGAGGCAAAAGGAGAATGTACTAGGTCTTTGAGTAGACGGTGAATGTAAAACTTGCTTTGGTGGGTATGCCATTGTAATACTATAGAAAACGCATTTGTGTTTGAATGTTTGTGTAAAAAAGTCAGTTAAATAAGGGATAATCTGTTGGTAAAGAGATTAATTGTAAAACCCATGCTATAAAATTTAAAGTATAGTATAGCGTAAAAAGTACTTACATGAAAATACTGTTTCACAAAAATTGTTATAAATGTGCAGACTTGAAAATATGATCTATTTTCAATTTTTTCGCACATAATTTCAGAAACTTCATTTAGACTATAGAGTGCAAAGGTTTCATTTCTTTTTTTATTTAAAACATAAGTGTTGTGCTGTGTTTATGATTGTCTTTAATAACTTGGCATATTGCTTATACTATGAAAACTTGAATGTTGTCTCGTAATCTTCAGAAGCAGTGAAGGGGACTGTCCAGCCTAGGGCCACGTTAAGTAGAGATGTACAGGCTACGTGTTTTGATGTTACCCTCATCTGAGTTTTCCTTAAGAATGCAGTTTCATGAAAAATCAGTCATCTAAACAAGTACTAATAGAAGTTTGGGGTGTTTGTTCTGTTTTTTAAAAACTAGATTCATAAAGGTAAATGCAGCTTTTTCTACCTATTTGAATTTTAAATGGAAAGCATCAGGTTTTATTTTACAGTTAAGTCATGATATTCTTATGATCCTCTTTTTTTCTAAATCTTCTCATTAACACCAGCTAGAACTTGAAAAATGCTTAGTATTCCTATATTGTTGATGATTAACTCAAAAATGTAACATGGCCTACAGGGGAAGAAGTGTCATATACATATTTTATACGTCTGTCTATGAGGCTTTGTTTCATTGGAACTCAATCTGGCCACTGTTGTCAGGGACA